>JAPZDT010000009.1:19358296-19369006 GCA_029814675.1 Acanthurus coeruleus | reverse complement strand
CTGCTTAACTTAAGGTAAAGTGTACTTTACTTTATGAACTTACAGAAAGGACAGAGAATATTGAAAGAAGACTAGAAAGAAACAACTGGAGGAACCATTTACTTGTGAGTGCTGAGCTCTGAATGAAAACAAACCAACAGGCGCACACACCCTCAGTAGATAATGTACAATATCTGGTTCTTTAAGGTGAGACACTCCGCTGATACCAGGATCAAACTCTCAAAATTCGGTTTTATTCTTTATTGTGATGATGTCATAAAAAAGGACCACAGATACTCTGAGCTTCATTTTCAAATAACTGTAGCTGTAAATGTAAAAAATAACATCCAACATAGCCCTAAAATAAGTATTCCCAAGTGTGTTTTCAGAATGTTCTAGTGTTCGGTTATCTGTGTGAATCTGGGCTTTGTAAAAAAAAATGGCAGTCATATGTGTGATCTACTTTTCCTTGGTAAACAATGGTTGGTGTACATGTTTGTGATTTATATTTCTCATTCATGGAAAGACCCTTAAACACACAAGTTATATGTCTGCATTCTGACATGATTGTTGTTCTCCTCTCTCCTCAGGCTCGTCTTATCTCACTGTATTTCGATACAAAATGCTACCAGGAGGCACTACAACTTGGTAAGTACTGAATCACCTGGAGTCTTTTTTTTTCCAAGTAGCCTAAAAATGACAGAATGTTTAGAAGACTAAAGAAACCCTTTAAATAAAACAAAAAATGAAATAGCTCAGGATGTTTCAAGCTTCTGTGAAAAGTCCATTTTAGTTCTCATCGTCATTTCAGAGGTAAAACTTGACAAAAGGCATTTCTTGCTATAATTTGGTTGTCTTTTTTTAAGAAGGGAGGTTTCAAACCTATTTTGAACTAAAATGAAGTAAACCTACTGAAAGTGTTGTTTTAACTCCAAACTTCCTTCTCTCTTCAGGCTCCCAGTTGCTGCAGGAGCTGAAGAAGATGGATGACAAGGCCCTGCTGGTGGAGGTTCAGCTGCTGGAGAGTAAGACGTACCACGCCCTCAGTAATCTGCCCAAGGCCCGCGCCGCCCTCACATCTGCCAGGACAACCGCCAACGCCATCTACTGCCCCCCTAAGCTACAAGCAGCTTTAGACATGCAGTCAGGTACAATGCAAAACAAACACTGAATCACTGCTCTAACTCTATATTTATAAACAAATATGGAACCATTAAAACTGAAGTAGGAGACCAAACCTGACATTTAAAAGTTTGTCTGTATTTCCAGGGATTATTCACGCAGCAGAAGAGAAAGACTGGAAAACAGCCTACTCCTACTTCTATGAGGCCTTTGAGGGTTACGACTCCATTGACAGCCCCCGAGCCATCACAGCCCTTAAATACATGCTACTCTGCAAAATCATGCTCAACGCGTAAGTGGTGTTTTACTCAGAGAAAATGAATTTGAATGTAAAACTGAAGAAAATGCCTTTTTCAACATGTTTAAAGAAAAAAGAGGAACTTAAAATGGGTCTTGGCTTCTTGCCCTGCTCTGCCTGACACATGTTGTTTCTCTTTCAGGCCAGAGGATGTTCAGGCCCTCATCAGTGGCAAGCTAGCCCTGCGTTACGCTGGCAGACAGGTATTACTCCATTCCTAAGAACTTTTTATTTCAATGTTAAACTCAGCTGATAATTCCTAAACCTCTTCTGATAGATAATGCATGTGAAGAATGTGCTAATGTTAGCATTTCTGGCTAACTAGCTTTCTGCCTTCACCTGACCAGTTAAAACATGGTTTCCTGTGTGTAAGACCTGTATGCTCTGAGAGTTCAGGCTTATATTTTTTGAGATCATCCTTCAGTCTCCTGCCTGTATGTGAATAAATAAGAGGGTATGCTGGGATTTGAATTGACTAAAGTGTTAAATTTAAGTAAATACAGGTTCCTGAATTTAGACCGGTCAGCTGGAAATGTCAAAAAGAGATTGTGTTTTGAACCAACTTATGTAGCCTCCAGTATAATTAGTCAGCTGATAAAATTTGCAATCTGACAGTTGTTGTTTCAGTGTCAACATCAAGGGTCATTGATGATAAATGAGAAGTTGCCTTTGTTTACCTGTCTGCAAGAAATGACCCATTTTTTTAAAAAAAAAAACCCTTAACAATAACTTTGAATCTGCCACTGTTTTCATTGTAAAGTGCATTATGTGCCATGTGAGGACAAAGTTCTTCAGTCTCCTGTTAAAAGCTGTCCGCCCACCGTTCAACACATTTAACCTTTGTCTTCACTCTTTTTCTGTAGACAGACTCACTGAAATGTGTGGCACAAGCCAGCAAGAACCGGTCGTTAGCAGACTTTGAAAAGGTTTGTGTCAAAAGTTTGGTGCTGTATGTGACTTGGTTCTTAATAATAATGTTTCTTAATAACATTATGAGAGAAACTGCTGAGATTTTTCCCTGCTGATTGGAGTTTTTAATGTTTAAGCCTGCCTCCTCCTTTGTGATCAATATGTCATTTTTGTCCTCCCCAAGGCACTAACAGAGTACAAGGCTGAGCTGAGGGATGACCCCATCATCAGCACCCACCTGACCAAGTTGTATGATAACCTGCTGGAGCAGAACCTCATCAGGGTCATCGAACCTTTCTCCAGGGTCCAGGTAACCTGTGTGACACCTGCACATAATCAGCCACACTGAGTTCAGACAGATGCTGAACCTTCTCCGTGATATGGAGACTTTGCCCTGTGCCCTAGAATTCAATCAGCAAAATTCAGTTACAGTTTACAAAAAGATTTACAAAAAAAAATACATAAAAAAAGTCAGGAATTAAAAGAAGTAATGAATGTTTGGTATTAGTACTGAAACTTACATCATATTCAAGTTCTTGCAGACAAAATACTGTGTCCTTATTAATATCCTTGTATGAAGCTTATATCAAGTGTCTTTAATCATAATTTTGGTCTCTCTTTTCACTAACAGATAGCACACATTTCCTCCCTCATCAAACTCTCTAAGGTAAGATTCAGCTCCTCTTCCTCTGTGTTTCCTTTTAGACTGTCATTTTTATCATTCACAAGTTGCCTATTTTAAGTAATTCTCAAAGCATTTACAGTTAAATACACACAATTTCACTCATATTTGATTATTTTAACCACCTTAAGATTTGGTTGTTTTTAATCTGTGCATTTTGCTCCTTGTGTCATTCTAAGCTCTGATATGAAAGTTAGAAAAGTTTAAAATAATGTTCTTTATGACATTGGTTATTTTTCTTCCTCTTTATCTTCTTCTTATGATTACAAGCTGTTTGTATCTGCTTTGCAGGGAGACGTGGAAAGGAAATTATCGCAGATGATCCTGGACAAAAAGTTTCATGGTATGTGTCTGCAGCTCCTTCAGTGCACGTGTAGAGATGCTAAATATTAGTGATTTTTTTGTTGTCAGTATTGGTGTTTTGCAGCTGTGTCCTGGATGGATCTTATTTACATTCACTCTCAGCTGAATTTTATGTCAGTATACTGATCTGTAAGTGTTTCATTGTCATTACTTTGTGACATCAGTGTGAAATATTTAGTTTTTTTAACAGGTAAGGTGAAATAAGCCAAATCAAGCCATTTTGCCAAGTTATAACTTGCTATTTACTATTATTATATTCAATAATAACTCATCTCTCTTTCAAACTCAACGCCTACTGGAAGATGTTTTAGTTCTGCTTGAATGGAAAAGGATGACACATTGAATTAATCGCTGGATATCACAGGAGTGCTAGTAACTTGTGTCTTCATGTCCTCTTCCTCTCACATTGTTAGAAGTGCTCTCAAAGCACTGCCTGCCAGTGCCACATTTTGCACTATAGTGAGAACTAAATTGGCGCTGCATATTTTTTTCGGACTTTAAAAGCAATAAATAATGTTTGAATTGAACAAGTTTCATGTCATTGCAAAAATGAGTGTTTCCCCCATTGTCATGTTTACATCACTGCTGGGCAGAGCTCGAGCAAATAAATGACTGCCTCAGAGTCATTTGACCAGGGAGTGAATGTAGATGGCAGTGGGTATTAGAGGGTCTTTTGCTGAGTGTGAAAGTGTATTGGTGACCACTTACCATCCCACCTTACCTGACAGGTATTTTGGACCAAGGTGAAGGCGTGCTGATTGTCTTTGACGAGCCAGTGGTGGACAAGACATACGAGGCGGCCCTGGAGACGATTCAGAACATGAGCAAAGTGGTTGACTCGCTCTACAACAAAGCCAAGAAGCTAACATAAGGTCAGCACTGATGGAACTGTTAATGCTGGTGTCTGAGTGCAGCAGTTCAGTAATCAAGGTGGTGGAGCAACCAGAAAATAACCTTGGAGGCTGAGATATCTTTAATAAATTAACCAGTTACACTGCGAAAGACATAAGTGGCTTGTGCAGTGTAGTTGATTACGAACCGGCTAACCAGTTTTCATGGATTTTTACCTTCATATTCAAACTTCAGCTTTGAGACTCCCACTTACTTTCCTGCTTCATGTTTTCTGGTCACTCTTTTCTGCTGCCGTTTGCAAAGCAGCTTCGAGGTTCATTTACAATACGAACTGTCACTCTAACGTCATGTGAGAAAGTGGGAAGCCACCCTGCTGACCAAATCACAAATCTGAGCAAGACAGCTGTAAACTGAATCCGTATGGTGGAAACACTTCAACTGTTACACAGCATTTTTCATTGTTTTGACAGTGTGGACTTATATGAGGGTATACTGACTGCAACCACTCAAATGAAATTGCTTTCTCATGAAAAAAACAATACATTCAAAGGAAAAGGCTGGTAATGATCTATGTTTTTCATTGTTGCCTTAAAAGTCCAAAACAAAAATAAGTTTTAAGCCTGATACATTTTTTTCCTCTGTGCTGTAGAGCTCAGTTGTTGTCCATAAACTATTGAAAGCCCATCCACCACCCACATTTACATTTGAATGAATTGACAATATTTAGGTAACTGCTTGTAAAATGAGCAAAAATGAGCCTAATTAAAATAAAATTAAGATTCAAGTTAGCTTTTTTTTTAACATTTGCAATCTAATCAGACTTATTTACTCTTGTACCCCTCCTCATTTTTCTTTCAGATGAGAGTCAGAGTCAGTCAGCTTAGCAAAAAGGGAGGGAAAACGGGAAACATTTAGCTTGTCCAAAAGCAATAAATTCCACATTCAACAGCCCCCGTTAAAGTAAACGGTTCCTGGCCATAGCTTCATGTACAGACGTCAGAGTGGTATCAAACTTTTTATCTGAGTCCTGGTCAGTAAGTAAATAAGTGTATTTCTCAGAATGTCAAACTATTCCTTGAAAATTGTGTCTGCGGGTTGGAACAGCTACTAGAGAGGTAAATTTAACACCCACTTTATCCTGTCTGGTAAAATAAACAGAAACCCCTGTGAATTCTCCTCATCATGTCTTTGCCTCCCCCCTCAGAGAGAGAGAAACCATCGGTCCTCCTGTCCGGACTGACGTGGGCCAGTCAGACCTCTGTTGACTGATCACTTCAACCCAGGAGGGACGAGGGGAGGAGGACAAGGAGATTACAAACACTTAACAACCCAGCAAGCAAACAAAACCAGCTGACCATCTGACGATGACCTGGGTGGACATGCTGCTCCTCCTAGTCCTCCCTCCGCCCTCTGCTCTCCCTCCCTCCTGTCTCTCTCTTCAAATCTGACTGCGGTTGATCTGACACAACGGGCTCCTCCCTATGGACAAATCCAGGCACTGTGCCCCTCTTCTCTTCTCCCACGACTGGTTTCTACTGTATGTAAAATTGGACGAGCTTTCACCCTTTTTTTTTCCTCTTCTGTTTCTCTCTGCACTGGCCATCAGGGAATCTTGTAATATAAAAATAAAAAAAATACATATACAGTACTTATACATACATGTATTATATATAACAACATGCTTGGTCTGTTCTCAGAGTGTAACCGGGCGTAAACATGGGTTGTTTGGTCTCTGTTTGCACCGGATTCCACATGTTCTCTTCGACTTTCCAACAGCCCTGAAACTGAATGTTCACCTGAAGAATGGTTTCTAAAACAGGCCGTCAGAACACCCCCCTTTTTCCCTCACATTCGGACTACGACCTTTCCCTTCTCACCTGTTTCACCATGAGTTGTCTCACTCACAAGACATTGTTGGATTTGTGGACCATGCAGGGAATTTGCTCCCCTGTCCACTCGGGACCATGCCACAAGGAGAGGAGGACATTCATCACCACAGTGGGGTCTTCTATAAACCCCTTTGTCCGCTCTGCACTCCTACTTCCTGTTTGTATATAACATTGCCAAGCTCCTGCGTTCATTCCAAGGCCTGATGTATTCACACTGTCCCCCCTTTTTTTATATTGCGTTGGAACAGAACAAACCTCGACACTGAGAGCTTGGTCAGTCACACAAAGTGCTTTTGATGCTCGTTACGTGGCTGGAGAGAGAACTCTGAGTTCTGAGGTGTGATGGTTTGTTGGGCAGAAAAAGACGGGTTTCCCTGAAGAAAATCGGGCTGTACATTTCTGGGAACTTAATTTTGCAAGGACTTGAGGGTTTACCATATATGACATAGAGAAAGACAAATGCTAATAAAAAAAAAATCAAACCTGTAAGTTGTGTGACTTTGGGATACTGAAAAATGTGTTGCAGGTTTTCCTCTTTGACGCAGTTGCTTTTTTGCACCTCGTGTCATGTTCTTAATTACCCTTTTGTCAAGTTACACACTTAACAACACTTCATGTTGAAATGTATGGCTTAAAATGATCCATATTAAGCTATAACTCATTGATAAATAGTTGACATTTAGGCTACATCTAAAAGAAATGAATTGTTCAACTGATGGGCAAAATTTTTACAAACATACTTAAAAATAATGACTCATCCAAAAGTATTGAATAAATGGTGAATATTCAGATAGTTCAACGTAGACTGATGGTTAAATAAGTTAAAAGTAATGAACAACCTATTTAAATAGCAAAGAATAATTTTACAGTTGAAAATATATTTCTCAAAAAAATAATAGTTGGCTGAAATAAATGGTTCCTACATGGCTTTATCAGTGAAGTGGGTATAGATGAAAGTGATGGATTAACGCTTATGTCCAACCTCTGTTGGTAGTGGTTATATAAATGCAGACCTGACCAAACTGACATTAATTTTCAAAAGCATGAAAAAAAGTTGTAACAAACATTGTGTTTCTATAATTAATCTCTTTTTAAATGCTACAAATGTAGCATATTCAAAATAAAATACCCTGGAAGACTCAACCACTTTTAGCTACCTAAATCAGTGTTTCTTAGAGGTTAAAACTGACTTTATTTTCTATCAGTCTCATATGTACATTTCCTGTAACTGTTTTCAACGTGTGCATTTATTGCTGGTTAAATGGCCAGATTTTTCTTGTTGCAGCATTGGTTCTCAGCCACTCTGGGATGAAATCATATCCATATGAATGCTTACTATTATTTCTTGAAAATCTCCAGAACTAGTGTCAATTAAAAATTTCCCAGAGTCTTAACAGTGACATCTGGTGGTGACACAGTGTCACCTCTTCCCTTGTGTGTATAAAATGTACTTGCCATCGTTGGCTTGCAGTTTTAAATTTACAGTTCAAACTGCAAAGCACATTATATAAAAATAGGGTTAGGGTTAGTGCAACCAAATTTAACTTAACACTAGGGTAAAGCACTCTTAGCTAGTTTTTATATACATTAAGTTTTTTGTTAGTGAGCTAGGCCTACCTAGTGGCAGTACTGCTTTAGTTGTCACCATTAATGCCTACAGTACCCTACAGGAATGTTACAAAAACCTTAAGTTTATTGAAGGTTTATGGCGACTGATTCTCCTCCCTGGGGCATGGGAGAAGCCCGGGGCCCAAGTCAACACACGACAAGCAGGCAAAGCCTTTTCTAAAATAGGCCTTGATTGAGTGCAAATAACTCCCAACATGGGTCGAGGACAACACTTGGCTCTGTATCTGCATTTGAATGGGAGGCAGCACCGTAAAGCTAATGCGTAAACAGTCCTTATCACAACACCATTATGCGCGGTTTGGTTGGTAAATCTTTATCTGCTCTACAGAGATCACGTTATGTTGTTAAGTGTTCAGGATATGTCGGACTAAATGTTAGTTGGAGGACTTTACGGCCTTGCCAACTGTTTATGCGCTCTGGTGCAGGCCCGAGGAGAGGCTTACTGGAGGTTTCTGTGGGGAGAAGAAGGTAGCCAGACAGGCGACAGTCAGCGCTGTCTTGGCCTCAGGGCAGAGGCAGGGAGCGAGCAGGCGAGCCAATGAGAAGACATCCACTTCCCTCTGTCCTGCCCGGCTTGGCTCAGCTCGGCGCACCCTGTAATTACGAGCTCTAGTTGGGTTGGGCGCCGCCACGGTGGACAGCCCGGCTGCTGCGTCAAGGGAGTTTGGGAACGCCAGCTCCAGACTGTGAGGACTTCTGAGCACTGCTGTTTTACAGTTTAGAGTAAAAAAGCAAAACAATATAGGCCTGAGAATGAACGGACAATCCTCACCTGTCTTCGAGGAGAAGAAACCTTCCATCCCCGTGGCTGGAAGCTCCATCTCGGTTACCAAGGATTCCCCGACCCTGCCGGAGTCCTCATCCACAGACATGGGCTTCTACAGCGGCCAGAGCGCGCTCCACGGCTCGCAGGACTTCTACCCCGCGCAGCAGCCGTACTCGGCTCAGCACATGAACCCGTACGCGTACCACCCCTATAACTTGAACGGGATGGGTCCGGGTGGCGCTTACCCTGTTGGCAAGGCAGAGTACCCATACCCCCATGCGGCTTACAGAGAGCACGGCGCATTCGGCCGGGAGGTGCAGTCAACGCTGCAGGACGGTGGTAAGTTACAACTTTCCGCGCATAAATGTCTCCACTGGAGCTGGCAGAACTGAGTAACTGGTGAATTTTAAATCATTTTTTATAAAAGCAATAAATGGGTCAAACACAGTGACTTGTCACACCGCGAGTCCCTCTTACGCACAGCATTGCTTCTTTGTCCAAGAACGAGAAAAGCCACATTGACCACCTGAGGCTGAGGTATGGCAAGTGCTCATGTCTAGCCATACAAAGCCAATAATTGCGCATGAGTTTTACGCACGGAGGGATTAAAGTTATTTTTTATTTTTAGGTTTTACGCTGTCTAAAACTTTTTTACATTGTATTTGACATTTTGGAGCATTTAGCCATGTATTCTCGTAATCTTGTACATTTTCATCAGTAAAAAAGCATTAGTAAGGAGCTAGAATTACACTTACAGCATGAGACCCAGACACTGTCCTAATATTTACATACACACTATGACGTTGTCTATGTAAAAAAATTTAAAAATATATCTCAATGTAATAATTTTGGTATAAAAATACAAATTCTAATGTTTAACCATGTCAGAGTGCAGATGCTAAAGTAGCTGTTATTGACATTTAATTTATTTTCCAAAGTAGATATTTTTCTGAAGTATGAGTGTTCAAAGTTAATCGCTTGTTAGCTTTCAAAAGTGTAAAGCTTTAAAAATAAGTGAAATTTTAGGCATCATGGTCGGTGAAATATAGGTGTCATATGTAGTTGTTGTATCCAGTTGCTCAGAGGTAGAATCTTAATTTTGTTGTACTGGAAGGAAAACCTGCAAATAAACTAGCTTCATTTACAGTCAGTGGAGCAGCTTCTGGGTTTTCGTGCCAGGGATGTGACAGACTGCAGTCCAAATTTTATGAATTCAAATGGGATTTTGTGTAAGTACTAATCAACTTTGTCACACAGCGTTACAAGTTTCCAGAGGAACTACGGATTGTGACTCAAAGCAGAGAAGGAGAGATGTCTGTGGGGGATTAGGGGAACAAGAGATAATTTTCTGCCGAGATCAAGGCTCGGCCTAGAGAATAGCAAGCCTGGAGGAAAAGATCTTTGAGTGTGGCCGAGGTCAATTCAATTAGCAATTGGTTTGCGTTTCATTTTTTCCACTGTTTTTTGAAGTCAATGGAAACTGGACTGTTTATCATGTGGTCTTCAAATCCTTTCAGATTTTATTTTGATAGGAAAATGGAGATCAGCCTAAAGGCATTTGGATGGAGGCAACAGCTAAGTTTAAGCCAGTGACCTCTCAAATTCACCTATGTCAGGAGAAAAGACCTAGTTCATCAACACATAATAAGTTTATGTCCTCTAAAGAGGAAACCTTAACAGTCTCTGCTAACTTGAATAAGCTAATTGTACAATACTAAGTGTAAAAAGGTCTAAATATTGGATAAAATCTTCTTTAATGAACATACAAGGTACTAGAATGATGCCGTGACGTCTTTATAAACTCTACACACAATCCTGCAGTCATATTACAGGAGCATAAAGGACAACATTTGGAACAACAAACATCATTTTGGCTCTTTAACTCAAGTTCCTACAGCCAGACTGTGTTTAGAAGTTTTTCCTTTTTCTCTTTTTGGAGCCTGGATGGTGTCTCTGTGCAAACTACAGAGGAAAAACAAACTCGACAGACTGGTGTACTGTTTTTTGACATTCCAGTTGGGAGTTGACTCCTGGAAATGGCTCCAGGGGACTTTGGCCCACAGCCACGCACATCAGGTGTCACGACATGTCAGTCAGCCTTGGCCTTTGAATCATCCAACGAGCACGGCTCCTTATCATGCAAGGCCTCTGGCCATGACCAAACTAATAAATAAATAAGTATACAAATGCACATGACATGACAAATACATTAATAAATCAA
>JAPZDT010000009.1:18541679-18553785 GCA_029814675.1 Acanthurus coeruleus | reverse complement strand
GTTAACAATTTTTTTTTTTTTTTTTGTTTTTTTTTTTTTTTGCAGACATCAGCTGAAGCAGAGGAGAAAGCGGTGGTTGCCACGGAGATTAAGGCAGCGCCGGTCGAGTCTACAGGGCCAACGGTGAATATCCAGACCGCAGAGGCTGCACAGGCCGAGCCGGTGCAGACTGCAGCGGAGCTCACAGTCAAAACAATGTCTGCACAGGGGGAGATAGATCATGTAGCTGTGTTACAAGAGGATATTTGTGGCAATAGTTTAGAAGAATCAGCTGAAAAATGTGGTGTTTTAGGCAGTTCAACGTCTTCACAGCCTCAGCTGTTTGTATCTGCAGAAAAACAGCCAGTAACTACAAATTCAAGCTCAGATGAGAGTCTGTCTGATAGTGGTGCCTTGCCAGAGTCTCCAGTGCCGACCTCAGCGACAGAAAGGGAAAATGAGAAAGTAATAGATGAGGAGGGGGAGGGTTTGACGTCAAAAGATGAAAATTGTGGCTTCAGATTCAGTGTTGCTCCTGCTTACATCAGAGATTGTGAAAAGGGAGAGAAGCAGCCTTCAAAAGAGGACGAGCACAGAGAAAGGGAAGCAGCAGAGGGTTGTTTGGAGGCTTTTGAGGAGGAATTGGCAGGTTTTAAAAACACGGGGGAAAGAAAGCACACAGAAGTAGATGGCAAGCGAGTCCAGTTCTCCAGTGAAGTGCAGTATTTCGAGGAACAAGAGCTTCCCGCGGATGTAGAAGATGGTATTGAGGAGGTGGATGAAGACATGGATGAATGTTTACCAGCAGAGGATGAAGTACCGAAGGGTTTTCCAGACATCCTGAAACCTTTGCCCTTTGGAAAAGAGAAGTTCTACTACGTACAGACGGATAGCTCAGAAGATGAAATGGAGAGAACAGAGGAGGAAGAGACACATGGAAAAAAGGAAGAAATGGAGGAGGCGTGTGATGAGGAAGAACCGAAACCGGCAGAAGACGATGTTGGCAAAAAGGCCTCGGCAGTGAGAGGAGATGTTACGGCATCAGAAGAAGTGAAAGAAGTATTGGAGGAAGAAGAAATAGAGGAACAAGAAGACCAGGAGTCCAGCCCACACGAGGTGACCCGCACTGAACCTCTTACCTCAGACGTCCCGCTCACCTGCCCACCTCCTCAGTCGGAGGTAACCCTGCATCAAGCTCCGGCGGCCTCGGCCCTGTAACCTCACCTCCACTCTCCCCTCCTGCCGTCACAATCTGCCACTAATAATCGAGAGCAAAACACGACCAAAAGCATGGACATGCGTCGCAACTTTCTAACTTCACAGTTTGTTGCTGGGCAGATCAGGGAGACGTTTTTGTTTGTTTGTTTGTTTGTTTGTTTGTTTGTTTGTTTTGTTTAATGTGATGTGGTGCACACACTTGATTGAAACCTCATGATTTGCATTCTCGAGTTTCCTCTCCTTCACCGGATCAGGGGCTCTAATGCATGACTGCATGCTCGTTAAGAGATTTAGGTCCCTCAAAGACAGCCTTTGGTTTAGTTTATTAGCATGCGGCATTTATTTGTGTCAATTTGATCAATGTGGAGCTAATTTAAGAGCAGGACGCACAGTTAACAGCGAACACTTACAGCAGTTTATTTCAGACTTGGCAGTAAATTCAACTGGAGCACAGATCGTTTAAGTGCTGCTGTTCTCTCCCTGCATGCTCTTATTTATGCCTTATTTTTGCCCTTTTGTCTGTTAGAGTGTTGAAGCCACTGAGGCGAGTACCAAAGAGACGCCTGTGGTCCACACAGAGACAAAAACCATCACCTATGAGTCTGCAGAGGTACAAAAACATAGCATCTATTGAACATTTTGCACCACTTTGGACGACAGAGACATGATCGTGATGTAATAATGCTTTAAAAGATGCACTGAATTATTTTTTGGCCACTTTGGTAGCAGCAGGATATGAACACAGCATTAACATATTATTACATTTTAAGTTGAAATGGCCATTATGTTGATAAAAATGACTAACTTACAAATGCTGCAGAATACAAAGCAACCTAAACATCACTTTAATGTTTAATTTGCTTTCATCTGATAAATCTTAAGTCCACTGCACGGAGATTAATCATTGTTTTCAATCTTTTAGAGCTTTTTAGCTTCCTTTAAATGTCAGATTCTGCCATTAAACCAGCTTTTTAGATGTAAATTTACATGCACATTGGAGCTTTAAGCAGCCAAAAGAGGCAGGTTTTTTTCCCAGAAGTTGTTGGAGATAAATTTAAAAAACAAAAAGAAGTTCGTGCTGGACTTCTGCAGGCTCCCAAAACGTTATGGTGCATTAATAAGCAGCTGTTATCTGCCACGCCTGCCATTACAGCTCAATAAGGTGACAGCATATCAGATGTTTTCAGCTTGTTGAGCCTTTTTTCTGCCCACAAGTTGCCAAAAAATCTGTTAGACAAGCCTTGACTTGGAAACCAAAGTGATAACTCGTCAAAACCTACATTTACCTTCTCCGTTAGCTTAGCCTAAACGTGATACAACACCATTATTTAATTATTTATGCCAAAATCCAACATTAGCGAGCTAGCTACAATTTCTGAAACAAAGAATTGTCAAAAGGATCCAAAGCTATTTCTCATAAGGGCAGAGGTACACAAGCATGCACACACACACACACACACACCTCAGTGTAAACACTGTCATTCACAATAGTACTCAATGTGCTGCAGGGTTCCTAAGGCACGTTTGGGCCGCTCTGATGTTTTGTTAACCTCTCCAAGGAAAGTTTGTTGAGTGTGTGCCATTCTGCTTCATAATGTTCTGATCTATATTATTCAGGTCTATAAGATGTGTGTATAAAGGACACCCCAAGGACACCCTACGCTCTAGGCTCTGGGGTTCCTCTATGTTCTCCTCACTCCCTCACCTCTCAGTTTTCTGTCAACCCCCCACCCCCACCACCTTCTCTTTTCTCCTGCTCTCCGTCTCTCTCTATCCCTGTTCGGGGTTAACCACAGCGGAGACAGCGCATGAGGTCAGTGCTCAGTTCGGCAGCGGACATGTGGTTCCCATCTTCCAATAACGTCAGTGTGATTTATGAGTGGCCCACCACAATCCCAGCACAACCGCCCCCAGTACAGTACCATCAGCTCTCCTTACCATAATAAACCTAGACCCAACTCTGTCGGGACATACACACAGAGGCCCGTATGTAGGGGCAGTGTGAGTATACGGTCTGTGCACGTGTGCAAGTGTCTGTATCATTGGGATTATATGTAAAAACAGGTATGTCAAACATTTTAATGCAAGCATGTGAATGTGTGCAAACAGGACACGCTTGTAAACTTACCATTTGGTGGGGGCTTGACGTCTGTGTCTCCTTGCTGGTTTGAGTTGTCTGATTGTCCTGATTGTTCTGAAAGAAAGGAGAAAAAAAAGAGAAAGAGAGATGGTTAGTCAGGTGGACAGATGTCTGGACACTACCCAAGGTGAGGGGGCAGGACAGCATCAGAGGGAACTCAACGGGAAATGGCGCCTTCTTTCATTCTTTCCACTGAAGAGAGACAGACGCGGGGCTGAGATTAAAGATGGGAGCATATTTCCGCTCAGGTTGAATCTCAGTTGA
This sequence comes from Acanthurus coeruleus, assembly GCA_029814675.1. Lineage (NCBI taxonomy): Eukaryota > Metazoa > Chordata > Actinopteri > Acanthuriformes > Acanthuridae > Acanthurus > Acanthurus coeruleus. The sequence continues at coordinate 18,550,184 of JAPZDT010000009.1, read as the reverse complement.
AAGTCATAAAATGGCAAATCAGGAGGTTAATATCCTCACTTCTGGAGTCTGTCACTGTGGGAAAATCACCTTTCAAACTTACTCAAAAAGGCTCAAGAAAGAACAATTTTGTCTGGAGTGTCTAAGGAATACTTCCTCACTTTCTTAGGAATAAGTTCTCTCTGGCTTAAAAACCACTTTTCTCTCTTTCTATACTCTTTAAGGGACTCACACCCACTCAAATGGCCCCAGACAGTGCAGGTTGGGTAAATTGCCAGAGGAAATCTTAGCTTTTCACTGCTGACTCCTAAGTTGAAGGCTACTTATAAAATGTACATTTTTAGGGTTCTGAGAATTGTTCGGAGTTCATCTCTGGTCTGTGGTTACCTTGAAAAAAAAAAAAAACACTTTTTTTTCTTTCTATACCTTTTCTGCAGGAACTAAGCTCTCACATAAACACTTCTCTAGTTAAAGCCTTTGACAGAGTAAGTGTAAAAGGTCCCAAGAAACCTCAGCTTCTCCACTCCCAACTTGTAACTTAAGGGGTACTTATAAAATGTACACTTCTGCATCGAGGCATTGTGTGGATTGCATCTCTTGAGTGTGTTTACCTTTACATCTATAAGGGCAAATAGGCAGAGAGCCGTCTGCTTCAGCTAGTTTTGTTTGGCACGCTGGCTGCCATTCTTCTTTAGATGCGTAATTCAGCCTTGTGGAGTTTTATGGTTGTATCATATATACCATTCAGGCCAATTACCCTTCAGAGCCGAAGCTTTAAGGCCGTTCCGGGGCCAAGTCTCTCTCTCTAGAAAGTGGCCCCCTTGCAGACAGTACTAGGCCCCCCAATCTCAACATCTTCTAAGCCCAAATCAGGGTCCTAATCTTGGGTGGCATTAGCGGACGACTTGCCAGCAAACTGCTGCACTATTCACCCCGTCTGTGAGTTGCCAAAACCAAGAACACAAAAAGAGACAAACAAAATCACCTCATCACTCCAGGTCAGAAAGCAGAGGGAAAACCACACTGGGATAGAGTTTCTTTTTTCTTGCAACACTCTTTCCTTTTTCTGCAGGAGTGAGAGTCCATCTTTACGTCTTTCCCTCTCAATTCCTCTCACACTCATTCTGTCTCTGCTTCTCTTTCTCTCTCGTGCTGTCGCTCTGTGGAATCCTGGCAGCCATCTTAGCGCTTGGCAGCCATCTTAGCTTTGGCGGTACCCATGCATTCCTGCTAGCTGACGGCACACCCACACACACACACACTCACACACACACACACGCACACAAACAGACACACATGCTTGCAAAGCACACTCTCTCACACACACAGACCCAATGGTCTTAAAGATAAAAAGACCAGCAGAGGATATGCAATGCAAATGGAGTGAGGATAAAACCACTGAGATGTTTGTCTGCAGTTCTGCAAGTGCTGCGTTTCCCGCCCAATAGCATGTTTACAGAGATTGCATGAGTTTAATCAAAATGAGAGATGATCACAGACGTCAGGCACTCTTATAAAGTGGATGGACAGAGGAAAACAGGAAAATAAAGGAATCATTCAAGGCAAATAAGGTGATTGTGTAACATGAACCGAGAATAAATGAAGCCTCAGGCTTCTCTTATCACGGTAGTGCTCACCCCGACAATCCTGATCATGCATTTTACTACAAGCACAAACTGTTAATACCTTTTGAACCTGCATGCCTCTGAAAAAAATCGCTCTCGCACAATGTGACAATTTTGAAGCCAAAATTCAGTGCCTGGTTGTCATGACAACAGGGATGGCACAACGTAGTTAAAGTCCCCAGCGATGAGTGGTTGTTGAAGCCTGCGTGTGCATATGTGTCGCTGTTTGGCCTGGCAATTAGTTCGGATGAAGATAATAATATAGCCTACTGGCATGAGCTCAATGTGTTGTTTTGTTTAAGTATCTCTTGGCACCAAACAGACTGGCTGCTGCTGCGCTACACTATAACAAGGTGGACTTTTTACTATATCCATCTTTCTGCATTTTTAAGGTGTTAAATCCACTCATGTTACATTATCACCCAATTTTCTAAACTGGGCTTTCATAACTTCTCAGTTTTCCTGGCAAAAAGTGAGCAAAGTATGTATTTCTACAAGTGGTATTCAAGAAAGCAATTCCAACTATTGCACTCTGCAATATAAGTCAAAAAATCTTTGAAAACATCCTTTCCTAACCTTTTTGAACTGTGGACCCTTTAAAAAGAAGCAATATCTAATCCTGACTTCTCTAAATCAAAATGATTGTTTAATTTAAAAGGCTTTGAAGCTTTGTTAAAGTTATTGTAGCAGCACGTTACAAACAAAAGCAAAAAAAAGTTCAAGTTGGGGTCCACTATTCTATTACATGAATGTGGATCGTTGACTCTACAGTGCTACCTACAGGTTCACAGTTTTATTTTTCTAATGGCAACTGTTATCTTGCTTTATATCTGCAATATTCCTTGACCAATTAGAGGCATTTTATGCTCTCATCGACTTTTGAAGGAAACATCCTGTTCTTTAGACTTTAAATGCGTCAGTGTGCTCATCAGCTGGTTGCTAACCATCACACTCCTCCCTATGATGCTGGTCTCAGCTGGCTGCTGAGGCAGAAAAAAATTGGTGCTGATTAGAGCTGTTAGAGTGAACCAGAACAGTAAAGTTGCAAGCCAGAAAACCAAAACCATGAACTGAAAGATGCTAAAATGGTCCATTGGGCTGAAAGGAACCACAGAACTGGATGATAATTCAAAGTGGGTCACCGTGAGCAACACCTGCTGCTTTGCAGATTTATATTTTTGATTTACTTCACCGATTTCACATAAGAAAAAATATATAATATAATAATAAGTGCTTTTTTATGGTGCATCTATTGTTTGGGTTTGCTGTGTTTACTTTCAGTTTTTGCCAAATTCACTTCCTGTTTTTCATTAATCAGGGTGCCCTTGACCACTGAGGGGCAGTAATGAGGACAGTTCAAACTTAGATCGACCACTAGGACCTGGGAGATGAAGGAGCAATGTGGACTTCTGGGTAGGAAGCATTCTCTGAATATGCGTGAAACAGTCTTAAATGTGGGACAACATTGGCGGCTCTGTGTTGATGGGAACTGCCACCATGATTTTTAATATCTCTGCAATCAATACAACAAGTACACCATCTGCCCATCAACCTCTGTAAGACCATCCATTGGTGTGGGGCCAACGCAGACAAAATAATAATAGATGTACTTTGGAGAGACAGAAATATGAGTGTTATTATGTTCACTTGTCCCCACACTTTTAACACTCAGACTGCAGTATGCAGAGTGCAACCACATAAGCATTAATTAACATGCTGGTTCAAATGTTAGCATGTGCACGCACCAAACATGGATACACATGCCTCCAAAGCACAAACATATTCTTGCAAACAAACACAAATGTACACACATTCACACACACGTTTAAACAAAGATGAATCACCCTTATCTCCTGCACACAGTCGCCCCAAGGCCCCCTGCACACGCCCCGCCAGAGATAATACAGCACAGACACACAAATATACCAAACTATCGCTCAAATCACACTCACACACACACATGCACAAACACAGTGAGTTCATTTTGTGTCTAGGTCAATATACAATGACTGGTGATACACTCCTGGAGTGTGTACACAAAAGTTAACACTTGCTATACATTTATCACACTACAGATGCAGACAGAGGCTAATAACTCACACCCAGGCTAATGTACACACACTGGAAATCACACTTACTTAATCACTCCATTCATCATACACACAGACACAAAAATAACACACCGCCACATATTCACACCAACACATAAACATACACACGAGTGGAAATCATTAAGAGACACTTCAATGTAAAATTACATACACATGCTCACATGCTTAGCGCGCAGGCAGCCGCTGCCAGCGCTAATGGACTCATTTACTGTGCGCACATTCATGTACGAGTGCACATTGCTCACACAGGCACTTTATTTTTTTTTGCTAATTTACCGAACAGCTTAGAGTGTTTGTTTGTGCATCACAAGCACACATGAGCAAACAGCCCTCTGTAATCTAATGTGCAGTAAGTGAAGGGGATTTTTCAGACTGATGACAGACTATAAAATCAACATCACCAGTCCAACACTTGAAATAAAATGTAACAGCTTTGGAGGTTAAATTTGATAATGGTTGAAAGGAAAGACATCAGTCAAGCATGCACACTCACATACACTCAGGAATACATTTTCTCATAGTCAGTGTTAACATCTTACTTTTACTGTTTCTCATAAGGAATTGGAAAAAGTCATTCACAAAAGCTTGGTTAACCCTTTGATCAGTCACATCACATTCAATTATATATTTCCCTAGAGAGAGCTGAGGTATCACCACTTTTGGTGCACTACAGAGACCTTATTTCAGAAAAATATGCATGAGAGTCAAAAGAGAGAAGCAAATACATTTTTGATCTTGTTTTAATTGTGTACATATGATATTTGTCAATTTAAAAGAACACTGGAATAAAACAGAATCATTTTAACTCTTATTGTGGCCTTTGCTGCACTGGTTTAACCTACTCATATTTTAACCTGTCTTAAGCCAGGTCTTGCAGCTTTATAGAAATGCAATACAAAAATTGCTGGAGCTGCCATCCAGAAGGGCTAAATGCTATTTAAAATAAATTGTTGAAGGTTGCAGGTTTAAATCCTAGGGTCTAAGTAATTAAATGCTAAGAAAAATGTTTAATCTTAAAACCTTGACCAAAGCATTTGTGGTCTCACTAGTGGGAGCAGGCTGCTATCAAATGTGAACATGACACTTGACATTTATAAATACATACAACTGCACGGATTTGACTATCAATGTAGCTGCAGCCTGCAACCCATGACCCCTCTGACTCTGTCTCTCTGTCTCCACCCTCTGTGTGCTGTGTCATTTAAGGATAGCTCCCCAGACATGGTTCAGTTCACAGTCAAATGATAGGGGCCTCTTCCTACGACTTGCCCCTGAGTTCTGTGGACAAATCAACCACTGTTCTCTCCCTCTTCATGCCTCTCCCTTTCACTTTCTCAGGCTGTAACCCCACCGATCTTCAGCCTCCCTGACTTTTGCCTGTAAGAGTTGTGGCAATGTAGGTCATTCTTGGTGGAGTGTGTGGGTAGCAGCAGCAGCGGCAGCTAAGTCTGAGGCTCTGGGTTAATGTGGGAATGCAGCTGTGGTGTTGTGTACATGCAGCTCTAGATGTGGTAAGGGGCACCTCTGACTGTATTGCACTCAATGTATATTCAGGCAAATGTACAGAAATACTAAATATAATGTAGCATGTATAGTGTACATGGCTGTGCTGATGGAGGATGTACGTAAAGCACACTGTGTGTCAACAAACTGTACTGACTGACACATATATATAAATATATATTTATACATGTACACACACCAGAGTGTGTTTAAGTGTGTGTGGCTGCACAGTCTCACCCCATCTCTCCACCCCCACCCCCCATCCACCAGCCTTTGGATAAAGAAACCGAACAGCCTCCCCAATTGGGTTTCGCTTAAGAGGTTTATCGGTGTGTTGCTAAACATTCTGACCTTTTTTTTAATCTTTAATGCGCTTAAAATGTTCCAAACCCTCCTAATCCCCACGGCTATCCCACACAGATGTTCACTCAGCTCTTTTATTGGACTTCATTTCAATCTCTTTTTTTCTTCTTCTTCTCCTCCGCCTCCAACACCTCCTTCATTCTCTCCATGTCCCTCTTCTCCCCACTCTGTTTTCATTCGATGACTCGTTTCCGGTTTTTGAAACTACTCTTTGCCTTCTGATCAACCCCCCTCCTCTGTCCTTCAATCTTTCACAAGCAAAGCTGATCCTGACCCTGGTTTATAAGCCAGTAGTTCTTATCGGACACTGCAGCCAGGGAGTAGTTGGTGGCACAACATATCGGTCACAGGAATGACCTCGACTCAACACGGTCACCGTTAGGATCATAAAAAATAAACACAATTGGGACAGGGGGCCACTTTCCCAAGATACCCCTGAATATTTCCTGGAAATTTGCTTTATTAGATGATGTACAGTTAGGAGTAACAAGATAATAACAGGGGATGTGATCAAATAAAATTGTGGTCACACAGTGTTCCTGCTGAGCCATTAAAACACCTGGAACATCTGCTTCAGCTGATATACATCTGAGTCTTCTATTTTTCCTTTAAACTCTCCATCACGCTCTTCTTAACTTATGTTCCCACATGAAAATTTTTAGTGTATCTTTGTAATATTTTTGTCACATTTAGAAGGCAGTTCTGACACTGGAGACAAAGATAAAGTCTGAGGGTGATCTACTGCAAAGGCTCAGGTTTGGTTTTCAGCTGTGTGGAGGACACAATGCAGTTATGACAGTGTGATGTTTACCTTTCTTTCAAGTTACAATTAAATAGATCTAGCAAATGTATCCTGTATCCTGTATTATTGTTCTTGCACTCAATCTGCTTAAATCCTGTTTTGTTTCCTTGATGGAGATGATTGACAATTTTGTATCTGCATCTTAACTACATCAAAAGATTCTGTGCTTTGCTGCATAATTTTGTAATTGTGTCCTTTTTACTTGTCTATTAGAAGGAATATTTACTGGCGAGGGGTTGGGGGTCAGGGTGGGGGTGGGGGGGGGTAATTTTAACTTTTTGTGCCATAACAGTGTCAACTGTATGTAACCTGGGAAGTGAAACCTTGGGTAAAAACATTCCTCCATAAACTTGATCCTCTGATTGTACAGTAATGATTAGCAATGACTCAGATCAGTGTATCAACATATTAATCAACTCTTCCCCTCACTTATCCAGATTTTTGCAGTCAGGGAACAGTGTTTTAAATGATAAACATGTGGGAACAGTGAGGAAAAAAAAATAGGGTTTTATGAAGTGAAATGAACATGCCCCCCCATCCCCAGTGGAAATTACATTCTTAATCTTCTGACCAACAACAACAACAACAAAAAAAGTGTTGAATGACTCATGTTGTCAGCACATGTTGTCAGGTTTGTAATGAGAAACAGCATCCTTCCAAAAGCACCCAGCACAGTGTTCTGTCACTGGAATGATGGCCCATTAATTGTCAATGGTGCAGCTCATTTTCACTACAAATCAAGATTGAGCTTTTAAAGATTGTAGGATTAACACTCTTGGCTCACTGTTTTAGGATGGATTTTCCCTTCCGCTATTTCTGGTGCTTTCCTGGAAAGTTTATTTGGCTTCCACATCCACACCCTACCTATTAAACCGGCAGCTGAATGTTCTGGCTATTCCTTCAGTACTATGGTGTCAAAATAGCAGTTACGGGCTTTTAGGCTTTTAAAATTCCCATCTTTTTGATCCACTGAAACATTGAATCAAGTCTATATAATCAATCTTTGTTCCCACATTCACTGCATAAGTGACAATAGTGCATCTCTATGTAGTTCACTGAATGTCTGGCGTGTAACTCCATGTGACAGCACAGCATGGGGCGATGTGATTAATTGTGAAATGTGTTTCTGTGCTGGTAGTGCTGAAGTGTGAATGTGTGGGTGTGAAACTATAAATACATCAGTTGATGGCTATGGATGTGTGATTGTGTCTTATATATGTTTATGATAGCGTATATGTGCAAAATTTTCTGGAGAGCACATGTTGAGGCACAGTCGGAGATAAGCGTGTAAACATCTGTGACTGACAGGCTGAGCAGCAGAGTGTAGGAGGGAGACGGCGTTCTTTTTTAAAAGACACACAACATGCATGTGCATCAGCATGTACGGCAGCTCGTGGGAGTATCTGCACGTGCATGCTCCCTGCGAGTCTGTGTCTATACGTGGGAAAGTTCAATAAATTGAGAGAGATAATTCCGTGTTAGATGCACATCTGTGTTTTTTTTTGTGTGTGTGTGTGTGTGTGTATGTATGCGTGTGTGTATCTCTGAGTGTGTGCACTGCGTGGCCGCCTGGCCCGAGCCCTGTGCCAGCAAGGAGCAGGTGTGGGGAGGCAGCCCTGCATTGCCCGTTGCCCATCTGCGTGGCCGTCTGTGTGCCGCCTGCGCCCTCTCTGTGCCAACGCCACACAGAGCCGGGGAGCCAGGGGGTGAGAGGGGGGTGAGAAGGGGTGAGAGGGGCCTAAAGGGAATCAACCATGGGAGAGAGGAGGGCAGGGGGTAGAAGGATGGAGGGGTGTCGGGGGGGTGAGGGGTGGGGGTGTTGTGTGGGGGAGAAGGCTGGCTGGCTGCCCATGTATATCCCCCCACTCCTCCTCTCTCCCTCTGCCCTGTTTCTTTTATCTTTTATCTGTGCCTATGCTGATGAGCTGTGATGTACAGGGAGAGATCGACAGGGAGGGAGGAAGAGGGAGACACAGACAGAGCTCTTTACTATCCCGCTTGCTCTGCCCAAAGTACTTTCTGTACAGCAAGTTTTCAAAAAAAAAAAAACCATATGATTTGATACGATATGAGGCTGATGTTGAGAGCCATGACGATTGCTCTGTTAGAAAATAATAGTGAA
>JAPZDT010000009.1:17170735-17181281 GCA_029814675.1 Acanthurus coeruleus | reverse complement strand
AACAGGACATGCCAATATTGGTAATAAGGCTCCACATTTCTGTGAATATGAAGACACAAACCTCTGGTTCTCCTCTCGCTCAGCTGCAGCCAGAGACTTCCTCTGTTTCAGCTGTTCTGCTGTGGTGTTCTGCTTTACTACCACCTGACAACAACAAACCTTCCATTAATATTTACAGACACTAGATACTGTGAATAGTCAGCCTTTTTGAATTGATTTTTTGAATCACACCTGTTTTTGGATGCCATCTCCAGGGCTGACAGGATGCAGGTTCTGCTCTTTCTGTTCCCTTTTGGCCTCATGATGTTTCTTCTTCTTTGGTTTTGGTTGTACTTGCTGCTGTTGCTGCTGCTGTTGTTGCTGTTGTTGCTGCTGTTGTTGCTGTTGTTGCTGTTGTTGCTGTTGTTGTTGCTGTTGCTGCTTTTGCTGTTGCTGTTGCTGTTGTTGCTGCTGCTGCTGTATCCTCTGGATTTGCTCTTGAACGCTAGTTGGTGCCTGTATGGTAACCATGTTCTGGATCTGGTGGGCCTGAATCTGCCCTCCTGTCTGCTGGATCTGGATGGGCAGCTGGAGTTTGATCTGCTGGGGGACTGTGCCACCCTGCTGCTGCGCCTGTGCCTGGATCTGGGCTTGGATCTGAGCAGCAACATGTGGCGGCAGAGCTGAGAGCAGCTGAACTGGCTGCTGGAGGCCTGGAACTGTGATGAGCTGATGTCTGATTGGAGACTGGACCTGAAGCTGAGGCTGCGCTTGAACTTGAGTTTGGTTCTGAGGCTGGAACTGGACTTGGAGTTTAGCTTGGACTTGGGGTTGAGCTTGGACCTGAAGCTGCTGCTGGACCTGCTGCGGAGACTGCACTTGAAACTGGGGCTGGGTTTGGACCTGGGGTTGCTGCGGGGCCTGAGGCTGTGGCTGAACTTGGCTCTGTTGCTGGAACTGGACCTGAACCTGGGGATGGAGCTGGGTTTGGATCTGAGGCTGTAGCTGAGTTTGAGACTGAGATTGAACCTGGGGTTGAGGTTGCTGCTGAGCCTGGGATTGGTTGTGAGCTTGTGTTTGAAATGGACCTTGTACCTGGGGGTGGTACTGAGGTTGGAGTCTTGACTGGAGTTGGGCCTGGGCTGGGGCCTGGACCTGAACCTGGGGCAAGGTTTGGTTTTGGGTTTGTGTTTGGGACTGAAACTGCACCTGAGGTTGATTTTGAGCATGGGGCTGTACTTGGCCTTGGTGTGACTGCTGAGCTTGTGGCTGAAACTGAACCCTGACCTGGGGGTGGGTTTGAGCTTGTGCTTGAGCCTGAAGATGCGCCTGAGCCTGAATGTGTGGCATCGGTTGGACTTGGCCGTAGGGCTGGACCTGAATCTGTGCACAGATCTGGGCTTGATGCTGGGCTTGAAGTTGGGTATTGGTTTGAGGCTGTAGCTGAGGCTGCGTAGGTCTCACGGTGGTAACAACAGAAGAGACAGGTAATCCCTTCATATGTACCTGCACTGCTGAAACTGGAATTTGAGAAACCTGCTGCATGGATACAACGGTGGGGTGCTGAACTTGCACTTGGGCTTGAGCAGGAAGAGATGCTTGAGGCAGCGGGGTGATGGGTGAATGTGTGGAGACTGATGTAGGTGCTGAGATGGGTACAGTGGCCAAGGCAGAGGACTGAACAGGAGCTGCAGCGAGCTGAGCTGGCTGAACTGGAGTCTGAGCCTGAGATGAGGCTGGAGTCCAGACCTGGGGCTTGGCTGCCCTCTGCTCCGTCAGAGCTACAACAGGAGAGAGAAGGAAGACAAGCAATGAATTTATAGAGTAGATCACTGTGTATAGAAAAATGATTGTTTGCAGAAGGTGTCGATATGTGTTGGTGGGACTTGCAGTGGGTACTTTACCTGGCACTGAGGGTGTCGTAGAGGTGGCTGTGACTGGTGTGACAACAGCATTGGCCACAGCAGCATGACGAGGAACAGGAGCTGTGGCTTGGATCTGGGTTAGTGCTTTGGCTGGGGACGGGACAGCAATTTGAGTGGACACGACAGTAATGACAGGAGCAGAGACAGGAGCGAGAGCTGGGGTTGGAACTTGGACAGGTGAGGGAAGAGAGGCAGAAACAGGCATCTGGGCCAAGTTGGAGGGGCCTGAGACAGGGGCCAAAGCAGGGGCGGGAGCACTAACATGCATCTGGACAGGAGCTGAGGTTAAGGCTGGGGTGGAGCTGAAGGTGTGTGCATGGAGCTGGGATTGAGGTGCGACTTGTCCTGGGACAGGCAGTGTAACTGCAGTTTGGGTTTGTGTTTGGAAGGGGCCTGGGGTCAGGGTTGGGACTTGGTTATGCACCATGGCTGGGACAGCATTTTGTGCCAGGGCGAGCACAGGTCTTGCCACTTGGGGCAGTGTGGGGACAGAGGCTGGTGTGGAGGATGAAGCCTGTGTTGAGGCCTGGGCTGGCAGAGCAGGCACAGGAGTGGATATTTGAGTTTGTGCAGGGACTGATAGCGGAGTATTGGCTGAAACTTGGGTTTGCACAGGGACAGGGGCTGGGGTGGGGGCCAAACGTGGCATTTGTGTTGGAGCTGGGGCTGAAACGTGTGTTGGTGCAGGCAGAGGGGCAGCCATTTGAGTTTGGGCGAGGGATGAGGGAGTTGTCTGGACCTGGGCTGGACCTTGGGTTTGAGGGGTCTGCGCCAGGACGGGCTTTGTAGGGGTAGCAGTGGTGGGTGTCAGAGTTGAAGCTGATGAAGATGGCGGCATGGGAGTGAAAAGGAAGCGCTGGACCTGGCCGTTGGGCATGGCTGCCTGCATGAGCTGCTGACCAGATCCAGGGATGACTGTTACACCCTGTGGGATGATTTGCAACTGTCCCTGGGTCTGGCCCTGACCCTGGATCACCACCGTCAGACCTGGGTTTCCACCCTGCAGTTGAAGACAAAAAGAACTTTAACTTTAGCTATAAGTCATACAGTTTAGAACTTTCTTTATATATCACAATTCAAATCAAGGTTCTGAGGCTTTACAAGAGCAAATAAAAAAACATCTTAAAGACTTGAAGTAAAGGAACAAAGAAAAAGGTCAAAGTAGAGGCATAAACTTACCTCAGTCATTTTGTGTATGAGTAGTAGAGTTGAGCATTATAGAAAAAAGTCATATCATATCTATACCTCTACTTTCTGGCTAAATTGTGATACATGAGATACATCTGTGTACTTTCTATAAGGAGGGCTAAATAGTAAGTACTAGGTCAAAACCACATTTAAGATGTCAATAAGGGAGGCAAAGGCTCACCTGAGCACCCTGTGTTAGCTGCATGAGCTGTGCCATCGTGAGTTTAACTTGACCCTGTTGTGGTCTGTTGGCTTGTGAGGAAGCTACAGGTGACTGTCCGGGTGCTGTGGTGGCTGCATGAGGTGACGGTGCAACACCCGCTGCTCTCTGCGCTGCGGTCGCCTGCATTGGTGAAGAACCAGGCACAGTTGTGGATCCAGGCTGGCCACGGCCTGACGGGGTCACGGCCTGCTGAGGGTGACCTGTGAGGGGATGAAGAGGGAGTAAGATTTTTATTACATTTTTTGTCATTTGTAAGGCATGAGCCACAGAGGCTTATTTGTGACATTCATTTGCAAACTGTAAATAATCAGCTGGACAGAGCACCTTGTTGAACCATCGCTTGACCTCTGACCAATGTTGTGCCAACAGAGGTAGACTGGGAAGGTGTTTGGCTCATTGTTGTGCCAGGCTGTGCAAGGCCACCTGCTGCCATGGCCTGGAACACAAAGCCAGAGGTAAAATCATCAGTCAACATCGTTCACATCTTCCCTACCTTCAAGGAAAAAACTGAAAAGGAGAGAGTGACAGATGAACAACCTGTTGCTGGGTAGTCGAGGCGGAGGTGGTGGCTCTGAGGTTCATGTTGCCGGTTGTAGGATGTAGTGTGCTGTATGTCCTAAGGTTCGCTGGAGGCCCAGAAGGAAATATTCCCAGGACTTTCTGCTGGACTACACCTGTTGATAAAAGTGATTATGTAAGAAACGAAGCAAACAAGCATTGGGCGCAAACAGTTAAGTACTGTAACGGATGAAGCATGCACTGTGTCAGTGTGTGTGCGTGTTTAAGATCTTCAAAATGTCTTGTTTGCTTAAAATTGTAAAAAAAAAAAAAAAAAAAAGGCTCCCTAAAGCAGTTTTTAATACACAAGACAGAAAAAGCCAGTCATATTAAAAAACAAAGCACTCTAACTTCTGGTCATAGAGGCTCTTTTATCGAATGTAAAAATAACAAAAACAAAAGAAACACTGGAGGCATCATCCATGCTCAGCACCATCACTTATCACAGGCTGATTTTGCCTCTCACATGACACTCTTTCATCCATTTTGGTAAAGTCAAACCAGCGGAAATGGATGACACTCGTGCTCCCTACCTCCTTGCGTGGTGGGCATGTTGAGCGTGACAATCTTGCTGTTTGCGGGCAGCGGGAGTTTAGCGGCGAGGACTTGGCCAGCCACTGTCACTGGGCTGCCAGCGATCTGGAACGTTTGCTCTGAGGTGGTGATGCTGCTAGCCACGGAGGCCACCGAGCCCGTGGAGGCTGCAAGACACACCATGCCACCTGCAGTCATGCATTGCCATAAGGGCCAGCACGGCGGCCAGTCTACGGCTGTGGTGTCCACCGGAAGATTGTGTCAACACAGGGGTGATATTCTTGGGATTATTGGTTTGCCGTGTGTTTCAATTCTGATGATAAAGAGGCCATCCTGAAAACCCCCTTTATGTCATAAAGGACCAATTTAAAAATCTAGTTTTAACAGGATTTAAAGTGGACACCACGAGCCACAAAGTCATTTTGTCAAGCCAATCACATTTACCAATGTAAAAAAAAAATGACACACAACATAGGACAGTTGTGGAAAGTCATTCCAATGATCGACTTCTTACAAACTGATGGCAGTCAAACAGCGATTTAAAAAAAGAGGAAAAATTAAAAAGGAAAAAAGGAAAAACACAAAAAGTCTCTTGTGACAAAGACCTCTGTCTGCCTGTGTCTAACAGAACACGATGGATGACAAGGCACACAACTTTCAACCATTCAGTGTTTATGTGCATGTACAGATGAGCTGATGATAACTCAAATCCTCGTCGTTCCACCAGCTTACCTGAGCTGTTGTTGGTCTGACCCTGCTTGACCCAGGAAGCAAAAGACTGCTGGAAGTTTTTGTCTTGCTGGAAGGAAACTGGGGAGCCCAGCTTGGAGGCCAGCACCATCTTGGTTCCAGATGTGACCTGACCTGTCCTCTGGCCTGTGGACACCGGGGTGCTGGGAGTGCTGGCTGAGGTGGTGGTGGTTGTTGTGGAAGTGGTGGCAGTCGTACTCAGTCTCTGCTGCTCCAGACGTTTCTAAAAGAACAATGTTAGAACATATGAGTTACAAATGGTGAAGTGCCGCCAAACTGAAACCTAAACAACATCTTTATAAATCTTCACAAATCATCTTCAAAAACTGAGAACACCTGTATGTGTGTGTGTGTGTGTGTGTGTGTGTGTGTGTGTGTGTGCTGTGTGCTGTGCTCTCACCTGCTGGGCTGCCAGTCTGGCCTGTTTCAGCTGATTCTCCAGATGGGCCTTGACATCCTCTGCTGTCTTTAGACTACCACCGGTCTTGGAGGGATCTAAACCCTGTGACTTCTCCCTCTCTATTCTGTAAAATCAAGAAAAAAAGGTGACAGTCTACTCCATCAGAAGATTTGAGTTTTCCCGAACAATCATGTCTGATCAGAGGAGGCTTGGTGTGTTTTTCTCACCTTTCTGCAAAGGCTCTGATCTCCCACAGCTCCAGGTCCTCTTCAGGCACCCATGTCTCCACAGCAATAGGTCCAGTCAGCTTGGCTGGCTCCTGCTTCTTGGGCCTCAAGGCGCTTGAGCGCAGGCCTTTCCTCTGAGGGGTGGGGGTTTCTATTCACAGAAAAACAGAAACAAACTGTTCTTTATCTGTGTTAACACAAAAAAAACCATTCAGCAATGAATCTCTGTCAATCCACTATTTTATAAATAAGAAAGAGCTTGAAATGCTTTGAAGTTGCAACAGTTTAATGAGGGTATTCTTTGGTAAAGGACACAGGAATTTAAAAGTAAGATCTATAACACCCCAACAAAAAGTTTATAGGCTTTATTTTGATGGCTACTTTTGTGAAAGTTGCACAAACAGCCGTTAACAGGGTTTGTGCTGCTACTCGTTTTGCTCCTCAGCTTGTTTTTTATCAAGCATAATCTGTTTTAAAGAATTTAACTATGAAAAAGACATCTGAAATAACTAAAATTTGATCAGTTTTTGTTTTCTACCTTTAGGAGTGTCTCTGTTTCCGAGGGGACAGATGATCTTCCTGATGCAGTATTCCTAGCGGATGCCGTAAGGTCCCACGTCTCTTCGTTTTATAATCTCTGTTGTAATGATGTCTGTGTCTGTGGTTTCTGTGGCGACAGTCAAACATATCAGCACAAATATTTTTAAAAAAAGCAGCTCTAATAGTCATATTACTACAACTTCTCATCAAGGTAGAGACACCAACGGTATTTCAGCAGAAACAGAAGAAGAGGTTATATAAGAACATGATGTTTGAACTAATGAAGTAAATGTAAAATGGCCCCTCAAAGACACACAAAGATGCACAAAGGAAGTGAAAGATTCAGTACAGGTAAAGATAGACAGTATTTTCTCACCTTTCCGAGTAGTTCCCACAGTGGCAGAGGGCTTCACAGCCATGTCGTCCCACCTCAGGCAGGCCCACAGCAGCCTCAGCATCAGACTGACCCCTGCCAACGACCTCACAGTCTGGAGACGGTATCTGAAACGAGCACAGCCATAAAAAACATGAGCTGTTTGATCCAACCGCACTACATATGTTTTAAACACATTTTAATTTACTGAATTGTAATTTGGCATCCTGGTAACAGACAGGAACAGACTCATAAAGTGTGAGCAGTGAGAAACAATGCTGACATTTGTTTGTGTCCAACCTCATGTTGGCATACCAATCAAATTATAGTTCAAATTTATTAAATGTTTATTATTTACTTGCTAAATTGAATTTTTTTTTAGCATTTCTAGCAACGATTTAAAACCTCCGAATGTGTTACCAACCTCCATGTGATCCCAAAAGTGGGCCGCGGTGAAGGGTAGGGCCAGATATCAAGCGCAGGCTTAGCGTTATAGTTGAAGATGGGCACCTCTCTGATGCTTGCCCTCCTCGCCAGCCTCTTCAGGTCATCATTTGGCAGGATGAAGATGCTCTTCTTGCTGCTCTTGGTGACAAACTTGCGGTAGGATGGCAGGGCCGTCCCTGAGCGCGCCTTCTTCGATTTGGAGAACTTGAGAAGGCTGACGCGGTCTCTGGTGGAATACTCTTTACTGATGGTCATGGAGCTGGCCGTTGTTGAGCCAGAAGTTCCCAGTTTAGTGTCAGTGACTGGAGCTTTTGGCCTCTGAGGGACAACTGCACTGGAGCCGGGCTGGGTGGGGGTGCCGGAGAGGGTGGTGGTAACAGAGGAGACAGAGCTACTGGCTGGATGACACTCTGTGGTGGTGGTCTTCAAACCTTCACTACTACCTTTAATGCCTGTATTATTACTGTTTAGGCAGGAAGGACCTGAGGACAGTACTGTCCCCTCACTGTTCACAGCTACATCCTCTTTCTTGGTGAAAGAGTCTTCTTTTTCGGCCACGTGGTTCTCTAATTTTGGGACTTTCAGGGGAGGTGGATGACATATGTCGGACACATCATTTTGCGAGAGGTTTCCATTCATCACAGACTTGACGGGCTCTTTCTGAGGCTCTTTAATCTCACCCAGGACCCGAGCAGCAGGGTCTGAGTTGATTTTTGAGTCTGCGAGGCCAGAAGCCACTGCGGTCCCATTCACCTGCGCTGGACTAGCCCGGCTCTGGTCAACCTCTGTGTCGCTCTGTCCGCTGCCTTGTTCCATTTCCTCATACCCACGTTTCTTAGCGTTCTCACCCGCTCGAGCCACCTCTAGCCTCTGAGGCTTTTCTTTGCTTTCTATTGCGTCAGATACACAATTGTTTTTACCGATGAGCTCAGTGCTCGCTAAGGGTCCTCCGTTCACTTCTTTGTGAGCTATGGCCCCCCCACCGTTCCCCTGCACCGCATTTATGACCTCTGTCTGTTTGCTGTGGTTGGGTGGTGGGGTGTCTGATTGGATGTCTGATTTGTCTGCCTTCATGTCTGTCTCCTCTTCTTCAAAGTGAAGCTTTTTGATCACGGGGTCGTTCACTGGAGGACTCTCATCCTTCTCTTCTTTCACACATGGGGTCGCAGCAGGCTGCTGTGTGCCTGGTGTGGATCCTTCAGTCTTAACACCAGAAGCAGACTTTGCAGCAGCAATTTTGGACAGCAGGGCCGCCTGTCTCATCCGTTCTAGTCTCTGCTTTTCCTCCAAGGTGAATTGTTTTACCCGGCGCTCTAAAAGCCCATCCAGCTTACAAGGTTTTACCTTCTTTTTATAAGCTGTCCGCAGCTGGAAGCCCTCGCTGACATTCACGACATCGTAGTAGGGCTTTGATGCAGCGGTCTCCTCCTCCTTCATGGGTTTCTGGATTGGTTCTTCCAGCACAGGCTGAACAGAAGGAGAGGAGGGGCCTTGGTTTTCAGCTTTATCTGTAACAAAAATGACAAAGTTGGAAAGATGTTGGAACAACATTCACAATTAGCATCAAGCAAAATCTAAAGACAAAGAAGAGAAAACGTCACTTTAAATATTGACCTTTCTCGTCACTTGAAACAGTAGTTTCGGGGCAGGGGTCAACTTCCATTTTTTCTTCTCTATCATCTTCTTCATTTGTTCCCTGTTCCTCTTCGGTGGGTTTTTCTTCCTCTTTGGATGTCTGAGGTTTGCTGTCCTCCTCTGATGAAGTGCTCTGAGATGACGCAGGCCTGGATGCTTGTTTGTTGTCCTCATCAGCGGCGTTTTGTGTAGTCGGCTCCTCAGTTTCCTTCAAATTTTTCTGCTTATTTGTACAAGCTGCTGCATTTTCCTTGCTCATTTTAGCTGCTATCAAGACAACGAGGAAAAAAAAAGAAAATCTGAGCATGAGCCAGAAATGTCTGCAGCAGGAAAATACACTGAAGAACTTCTGCGAGTCTGGTCCTTACCCTCTAATTCCTTTCGGTAGTTTACATTTGTGTTCCCGGGTAGTTTTGGAACAAACCGTGGCACACGAGTCTTACTGACCCAGCACCAGCCACCGTACCCTGTCACTCTATACTCCTCCCCCTTCTGCTTCCACACCTTCACGGAAAAAAAACAAACAAACCATACAACTGCTTTAATCTGTCAGTGCACAAGATCAGTGATTTCATACCAGGGGGACTTGTACCTTAGACGGTGCCTCCTGTATTTTTAACTATCATTATGATTAAGACATAAAAAACACTTTTCTATGATTTGAACACCACATGTGGTGAGTGACAGTGTGCGAAAAGCAGTTTTTCAAACAGAGCTTTTAACAATTAGCTAAAAGTAACAGGTAAATGGCTAAAATTGTTCACAAAAAATTAGAAGTACAATTTCTTGCCACTGAAAGTAATAGAAATACAAATGCAAACCTAAACAAACCTTTGCAGTTCAATTGTATTAACAAAATATTATAAAAATATTAATGTTACACTGTTTTCAGTGATGCATTTTTGTGTTTAAGTATCAGATCTGTTAAAATAGACATGTTTGGAACGTGGAGTTCATAAAGCAGTACTTGAATTTATCTGGAATAAAATTTATCAGGAATAAGGAAAAGTTTGTGAACCACTTGAGTGTATCAGTATATATGAAGTAAAACCTCCTCTATGGCCTCAGAGAAGCTGGATGACAGTTGAAAGATGCTGCTCTCTCACCTGGTGCTTGATGGGGATGGTGTACTTCACCCAAGTGGCCTGCTGCAGTGTCTCCTCATCCTCCAGTTTTTTCTCGCGCCTTTTCACTTTCTCTTTCTCCTCACGTTCCATGGAGGTCATGCGATGGAGCCTGAGGCAAGAAAGAAAGCATGTTACAATACTGTATTGTCAGCATTGTAATGGCAAAGTTACTATAAGGTAGGGCTGCCCCATCAAAGTCAATGATTTGAGTCATCCCTTGAGAAGAACCTGAGTGAACTCACTTTGTCTGTACCATCATCTCACTTTTGGTTTTAAGTTGTGTCATTTCACACAAAGTAATGCAGGGGTAACAGAGGGGAGGCTGTAAACTTTGCATATGGAGTTTCAAAATGACCACAACCTGTGGCTTGATCTAAGCTTTGTGCCACATCCTCTCTTACCGTGTGAAAGTTTGATGTTTTAACATCACAGATAAAGAGTTAAGGTGCTAAAACTTGAGTCTTGCAGGTAAAGAATGAGACTCGTGGGCTGATACAGGAGTTTTGCTCAGCGTGAACTGAAAAATTAAAAGGAGCCAATAGTAAGACCTTTTATTGAACTGCAAAATCTGTTTTAACTTAAGAAACTCTGTTATCTAATCTGCTGCTCGTTTGCTCAATAAGTGCACTGGTGTAGTAAA
>JAPZDT010000009.1:14152910-14164485 GCA_029814675.1 Acanthurus coeruleus | reverse complement strand
CTCACTATATGTTAAAACACTGACTGCATCTTAACAGCAAGATTTGTGCATTTGTGGTGGATGTTATTTATTTTATTTGCACGTTTCCTGCTCAGACTCTCGAAAGACACTCATGAAATTAAAAACTGATTTTCAACTACAAGTAGACTTGTCACGATACTCACTTTTGCCAGATGATATATTGTCCCAGAAAAAAACATGATATTAATGTTACTTCAAGACCATTTTATACCACTCATACAACAATACAAAATGTACTTTTGGCACAGAGATTAAGAGAGTCATTCAGTCCCTCACAGGCAGTATATCGTCAATTCAGTTTTTGCCACTTATTTTGTTGCCACTGTTTTAAACAAAAATTAACATATCAGCTTATTGTTGTTTAAGTTCTCACTTCTTTCTTTTAGGCCAAACCTTAAAATGTTCCATTCAGGATCTGTGAAATGTGGTCAGAACAAGTCTTTTTGGACTTGCTTTCCAAACTTTCTGACTACAATTATCTAGATTTCAGGAGAAAAAAAAAATTGTTGCTGCCTCTAGTAACATGTCAGCTTCACTTCACATCTAATTCAATGTCACTGTCACTCTGTGAGTGTGTGTTAATGTGGAGACCTTCCTGATAGCTATCGTGACGGGCCTACATTGAGTAAAAGGCCAAACACATATTTACACCGATGTACCTTTGGTGTGTGGTGTCTGATCAAGACCTTCATCATCACCACCACTTTCTGGATCAATTCAACAGTTTGAGAAAAACAAAGTAAAACTTTCAGCAAACAACTAGTGAAACTTATAAAAAAGCTCAGTGTCAGAGACAGCTAGAAGGCTCACTCACCAGAGAAGGTAAACTTCTTGTAGTTACGTGCATTGGATGAAGGTGCAGTATTTGGCTTCTTCACTCCTATGGTGGGCTCATCTGAGTGTAGAGGTGGAGACAAAGCTCTCTCTGACTGCAGCTCATAATGTAAACTTCAAAGCAGTTTACAAGGTGAAGCAAATAATGAGAAAACTATTTATGCAGGAACACTCTGCACTTAATTACCTGCTCCCTCTGGTTTTAAATTACTTTGTAACATTGAAGAGTCTTTCTTTGGCCCTTCATTACCAAATGGCTTTGTTTGTGCAGGAGCTGAGCTAGGTTTTTTCTTTGATGAAAAAAGGTCAGCATCCATATCATCCATATCCTTAAAAGAAACAAAAGCAGAGGAAAAGGCAGTGTGACTGGCCTTGGGACCATAAACAGACAACTGCAAACTTTTTGCGAAACTTTCTGCCTGCAGGTTCACAGTTTATAAAGACCTACCTTCATGCTCTTCAGTATGTCGTTGGGATCTGCTGCTGAGACATCAGAGTCCTTGGACAGGATAGAAAATATTAACAAGGGGACAATGAAAGATTATATATGAATCTAATTGTGCGTATTAACAGCTGTCTACATACCTCAGTGTCTCCACCATCCCTCTTTACTTCCTCTGCCAGCATACTGAAAATGTTATCAGTGGCAGAAGAGCTGGAGAAAAAAAATAATGTAACTCACAAACAGGAAGAGGGCTAATTTATAATTGATGGTATATAACTCTTAAATTTTCCAACTTACCGACTCAGTGCTCCACCGCGAGTGGCTTTCCCCCTAACTGGGTGTGCTGGTGAGGGAATTGTGAGTAAATTATTATAGCACATGAGACTTTCACATTGATAAAACTACAATAATAATGATAACGGTGTTTGGTTTACAAATCCAGAATGGCTCACTTACTTTTATGATCAAATAAGCTGTCAAGCACGTCGTCATCTTCAAATGAACCTGAAGAAAAATAGGATGGGATGCACTTTTAAAGGAGCTTTGGGCTCTTCAACTTTTTACACTCTAAGGTGTCTTGACCTGTACTTACATTTAGCATTCTGATTATAATCCCACTAGTTACTGTTTTTCTGTATTATTATTATTTTGCAGGATTACTACCTTGAAGCTTTTGGTTGTAACCGTATTTATCTTTCTCTGCTACTTTACTATATGGTCTTTATGCTCTGTTAGCGGCATCGGGGCTGTCAAGATTGTAAAGCCCTCTGATACACACTTGGCTCTGTATAAAGTTGTTTCATACAAATTTAAAACTAATCCTTAGTAAAACTAAGAGGTAGAACAACTGTACAGCATTTCACCATGCATTTCAGGAACTTACTTTTGGGTGGTTTGCCTTTCAGTTTGGTTGCCTGTTAACAGTGAGACATATTATTTATCAACAAGAATATTTTACCCTTGCTAAACTACCTGCACTGCACAGAGCGAATTAATTTTATACATACAAAGAAATGAAAACATGTGTTTAACTTTTTTCAAAGATCTTATTTACATTAATAAATCAGGAAACGTTGACTCACCATATTGAATCTTGTCTGGTAGCATTAAATCTGAGAGCAGCTAGCTGGCTAACGTTAACCTAGCTAAATCTGATTAGGCGTCTCCTGTCTCCATTGGTAACCAATGTTACACCAGTCAGCATATTACGGATACAATGCAAGACAGTGGTTAGATAATATGGCGACATACTGTATTATTTCATATTTAAATACGATCATATAATTCTTTTTTATCATTTAAAAAAAGTCCAGTTTACATAAAGTAAATAAAGCTAACAGAACGAATCACACCGCCCCTATCGTACATCATACTGTTACTGTTGACTGGCCATATTTAACACTTAACGTTACGAAGCCTCAGTCTTCAAAAACAATTTCCTGATTATTATTTACAAAGTTTCATCTATGAGCTGCACATGAGGCAAAAGGCAAGTAAGAAGCAACTATGCTTTAGAGGTTTAACGTTACTGAAGCTGTACAATACCGCACACGTAGCAACCGGCGCGCGACATTTCCTGTTTATAGTTCGCAGTGCTTTGTGGGTAAAGTAGTTTTGGCGTAGTTTTGAGAGAAAAGTGTTTCAGAAAATGTGTTTGTTTTGGGCTGCGTTAAGGACAGCTTGGTCTGGACCTCCCTCTACAAAGTAATCTGTTATCTTAGTTATTAAAATCTAAATCTACGACAGTGTTACCACCAGGTGGCACTAGAGCTCAGAAAATTAGTCAAAACAAATCAGTCAGGTCAAAACTGAAGAGCTGAATAATTTATCCTCCCAAGCCTATGTTTAATTCAGAGGGGTGTTGGTCTGATGTCGCACTTTTTTCAGTACATTGATAACAAATGTGAGCACATCTACACTCTTCTTAAAACTTTTGCACCTTGCATGCTGCAGGTACAGTTAGATTTCTTGCAGCTTTGTTAAAGCAGCAGTGGGGAAATGTTTCAAGGCAAAGTTTGCAGACGACCTTTAGACTTTACAGGCACCCAGATAGATTAAATAACACAAAAACAATGTCTGCTAGACTATAATCTGCTCAGTGATGTGCAAGCACAGCCCACATGCAAGCAATAATCTTATGTTAATTCTTCTTTGAAGTTCCCCAAATGAGCCTGGAAATGATTTTTTTAATGGATCTTTAAAAAACTGTGATTAGGGTTTGTTTTTTAGGCTTTATGGCAGTGTTTCTGTCTTTTTGTAGGAGAGCACTTTGGACTTAGAGGCAGGAAATCTATCCATTTCTTTGATCAAAGTAGAAATCAATGAACATTTTTATGTATGTTTTTAGAGATGAGGATTTGATTGTGAAGCAAAAGTGCAGTCACAATTGATGTAAAATTTTATCACAGTTTCATGTGCAATTTGAAAAGTTTGTTTTACTATTATGAGGCAAAAGCGAGCACTGGATGACAACAATAACTGTATCTAACCAGATGTGAATGTCAACAAGCAAAGCTGACCATTTTAAACAATAGTAGGCTGTAGAGAAGAGAAAAATGCATAACTTGTGTTATTATGAGATAAATGTATACCTCATCAGCACATCTGGGTAAATTATTCTAAGTGCAGAGAAAGATAATCTTCACTGACATTCAGAACCACACAATGGAGCACAAATGCATTTCCTTGCTTTATTTAATTAGTTTTTCTTCCCTGTGAGAACAACATAAATCTTTATAGATTCTCTGCCACAATACATGACTTCAGCCCTTATTTCAGGAGAAATTAGGCCACTTGAGATCTTAAGAGAAGATAAATACCGCCCTCATTCATACACTTAACACAAGTCTTTTCAAAAGCAAGCAAAACATGAAATCAGGTTTTTATGTAGAGGCACAAAACATGTTTTATAACTTTAAACTCTGATCACATCTGCTTTGAAACAGAAAAACAATTCTATAAATTCAGTGTTCATGGGAGGCATTTGTCAGGAAGACGTATTCCTACATCTCTGTATTCTTTAAGTTGTCTTACAAATATCACATGATATAAACAGTCCTCTTACAAGTGAAAATCCTGCATTGTAAACCTTTGTTTGGTTTATGTTTCTCAGTATTGTTAGCAGAATGTACTTAGAAAAAAAGTAAATGCACATATTATATCTGTGTTTTACAAGTACACACTGCATAATGTCTTTGGATTTAATGTTGTTGCAGAATTAACATGCATATTGCATTTTAATGCTGAAGATGTTTAGGACTGAGCTTATTTTAACTACTTCGTACACAGTTGGCTAGTTTATTCGGCAGGAATGCATCATGTTTTTTTTAGAAATAAATGTTTGTGGCATCACAGTCTTGTGAGAAGCACATGTCTCTAAAAAGTCAGCTTGCTACAAGGTCATAAAAACAGGCCTGTTTTCGGCTTTGTGGAAATGCATTCTGCATCTGATCCAAGAGGCTTTTTAAAATAATTTATTTTGCTAAAGAAGCATAGGAAGTTCTTCAACCCACAAAGGAACATTAATCCTTCAGTCTTCAATCTTCAATCTTAATATCTGGAGATACATGGATTTCACCGGACAGAAAGGTTAGGAAGATTATGATCTGAAAAGTAACCAGTAACTCTGACTGTTGGACAAATGTAGTGGAGCAAAAGTTACAAGTACAATATTTCTGTTTTTGTGGAGAAGAGGTACAAATTGCATAAAAGTGAGATACTCAAGTACAGTACAAGTAACTCAAAATTATACTTTAATAACATTACTTAGTTACATTCCACTACTAGTCAGGCTTGATCTTCTGAGAAATCACTCAGTTGCTGTTTCCTTTCCCACTAACTGGGAGCATCTGCAGGACAGATGGAGGAAGCCATGATCAAAAAAGGCCTCATTGTTTTTCTAGACCACTTTTTTAAATGGTGGAGGGAGTCTTGTTGTGAGCTGTAAAGTGACCATGAATCAGAATCTCATCAATGAGGAAAAGATAACAGGCAACCTCTCCTCTAGCATCCAGGTACACAAGTCTTGTTGGCAGAAGCTGTTGATAAAAGAAGAGAAAACACATCAGGGTTTGTTGATTTAAAGTTGTTGATGAAATGCATGTTTGTCCATTTGTTTTTTTTTTTGGGCCATTAAAGTCAAATATAGCAGATGACGAAGCTCACCTGATGCTCACCAGACTTAAGACGAAGACCTTCTCTGTTTATGTAGTTCATGTCTGTAGAAAGGAGGAGCACAAGGGGAGTTGAAGCTGCCATGCAAAGTCATGAATGATGTAGGAAAATAATCATTCACAAAGGAATGATTCATGACGCAGCTGGATGTGCTTGCCTCAATAAATTGATTAAGAAACCAAGTGAAATATAACACACTGAAGACCTGTAACCTGCAGCTACAATAGTCAGTTTATTACTTTCTGGATCTATTGCAGCTGCATTAAGCTATGTGGTTGTAGGGAGGTAATGTATTTATAATAACCCTCCAAAGAGATGATGGGTTGTTGTTCTGCCTCTAAATCATTTAGCATTAGCAGTGTAGCAGTGAATACTTAAAAGCTAAATGTGGGACAAGCATCTTAGCTCCTTATGCATCTGTGCCTTTGTAACATGCTCCACTGCTCCACTTTCTCCCCTTGTCTGGAGCCCCCTCTATAAACCTCCCTTAACACACTGACACACACAAACACACAAACCCACATATACGACTTCCACTTGAACCCGCTGTGATGCTCATTTTATGTGTTTACATGCAACATTTTGTTTTAAAATGACAAATTCATGTTTGATAAAATTCAACATTAGCCCAATTTTTGGCTAAAATACTGCTAGCCTCAAATAAGATTATTCAAGGTAAAGTGCAAAACTTATAATCCTGAAGGAGTGATCCAATGATTTTACATATGAATGTCACTTTTCTGGTTTTCTGTTTTATAATATCTTCTGAGACTCTGTGGAAGTTTTGTAAGGTCTGGCAGCCTCGATGAAGCCACCACCATCCACTCACCTCAGTACAATATCCTAAGAAATAACGTCAGCGTTGGACAGTTTTTTTCACCACGATTTACATCCAATGCCAATGCTCAGGAGGTGATGTGCCTCTTAGAGAGATTGTCATTTCTCATAAATGTGGTTTAGAGTTTTGCAGAATTGTTCAATAATAACATCATTGAAAGCTTAATTTCACAGGTCTATGATTTCTTAAAACTTTCCATGGACGGTTTTTGGAAACAACTAAAATTAATCATGAATGATGAAAATGCAATGTTCTGACAGAGTTGTTTAAATTAAATTAGTCAAGATTACAGGCAGTTGTTGATTTATAGAGCTCCATTCAAAGAAGCAGCTCTGTTCAAAACCAAATTTATATCAAATATCTAATAATTTGAATTCTATATTTTTCATGTGTGTATGTCCAGCTAACCAGCAAAGAATCTTGTACAAATTACTGAAGTTAGTTAATGTAAAGCGTACCAGTTAACCCCCGTTACATCATCCCTTCAAGGAACCTTTCTGAGAATTTGCAGTTATGTATTTTTTCATTTTAAAGACACATTAAAAAAAAAAGTGTTACCCAAATATCCAGTTTTACAAACTGGGTAAATTTGTTTTAACCAGACAGGGAACAGCTACCCAGTTGCATCACAGTAATTGTAAGAGCAACAGATTTTGGTGCTACTGCTGGTTGAAAGTGCAGTACAAAATCAGAGGAGTTCTCCTTTAAGGCTCCTCTGGACTCATGTTTCATCCGCTCAGTCTGATTCTTTGATGTGTCCTTTACCTGTGATGCTCACTGCTGTCATTTTTTGGTTTCTGCTGCTCCATTGCTCTTCACGTCTGGCACTTCTATCTCAGCAGCCTCTTTCTGCCTGTTGGTTGATACAGAACATATTCTAATTGCTCTATTTTAATCACCTCAGTGCCTTTTTGAACACAGTTTATCTGGAAACCTGGTTTGGCAAAGCATTAAAAATAAACTGAGGTTTTTGTCAGCTGCTGTTGCCATGCTCCATGGTGCTGTAGCTATGAGGTATTATTTGCCATCGCTGTGTGAGTGGCTCAGGGCCTCGGAGGTGGTGGTGGGGGGGGTGCTGAGAAGATTGCACTTAGCGTCAATTAGCAGCCATGAACTCAAGAGCTCTGATGCTCTCCCCTTCATTCATCTCTCCATTAAAAAAACTGGAAGACACTGTTGTTGCGCATCGAGCCACTTAATCCACGCGCTGCAGCTCGAGGCGAACCCTAAAATAATCATGGGAGTGATTTCAAATCAATGCTGCAGATTTGCCCTCACTCTCCCACACATGACACAGACATGCACTTTTCTGCGTTTGTGTGTTTTCACATTTGCTGCATGCCTGGAAATGTTTCAGAGTATTTATGGCTTTTCTCACAAGATCGAGGCTGTTGAATTTGTCTTTTTTAGTGTCAGGTGTTAAGAAAAATGTAGAATATAACAGTTGAAACCTCATTTTACTACTGACTGCCTGCTAAAACATCCCAAGAGCTTGTGATCAGTACTCACGGCCTGATTTTGCTGGAGAATCTCTGCCGCAGGATGAGAGCAATGGTGGTGAGGACCGCCAAGGTGGTGCACATGGTCCTACCCCCAAAGACCTCCTGCCTTTGGGACTGATGGTGGTTCAGAGCCCTGAGACTTCTCCTCCCATCGAAAGGCTTGAATGGTAAAAGGAGAGAGAGTTTGTGCTGTAACAGTCTTAACTATTCCTGGCTTCCCTCCTGGCTCTCAGTCATGATTGGAGAGATTAGCTCAGAGGATTAGCTAGGATCAAGGAGGGGGTTGGATCTCGCTGCTGGGACTTGAAGGTAAACAGAGCATGCTGTTTGTTTGTATTCAGACAACAAACCCACCTCGCCACCATTTCATCGGCACGACAAGCTACATCAACCTCAATATTGTCTTTTTTTTGTAAAGGAAAGGCTGCATTTTTTGCTTAAAGTGGCTTTGAGTGGCACTTCACAGCATTGGTTTACAGTGAGGATTAACATGTCAATCTAATGAAAGTGTATTTGAATAAATCTGACTGACCAACAATATACCATGAAAAAATACATAATGAAAAGAGAGAGCATAGTGGGTTAAATGGGATTATAAATAGGGCCTTTCAGCAGCTGAGCCACTTATACTTCAAACTGCTGACTCAGACAGAGAATAAGAAAACAGTAGGTCAAGCGAGAGACAAGCATGCGAGAGAGGTTAACAAAGAAATAAAGGGAAATCAGATCACAGCAGGTTTAAGTTTTTAAAGCATTTGACATCTTGGCAGTAACTTTAGATGTTTTTCCTTTATTTTATTTTATTTAAAACTTTGATAAATACATATACAAAGTTTAGTTTTAATGAAAAGAGTAAAATTATCACAGTTAACTGTTAGAAATGTAAAAAAAGAAAAAAAGTGTGGACACAAGTGGATCCAGACTGATAAAAAAAACCAAACATCATCATATCTAATAAAAAAATGGATTTTACATGGCAGTTCGTAGATATACACATTCAGCAGAAGGCACATCTGAGTCAAATGTGACCTCTTCTCCACTTTTTTGGGTTCATGTTTGTAATTCATTCCTCATAGCTTCTACAGAGTAGAAAAACAACTATGATAGCTTTAATTCTTTTATTTCCTGTATAACTCTCTCCCTCTTACACACACATACAAACACAGACACACCCAATTAGCCATTAAAAGGGCATAGTAGCTGTCCTTATTTAGAGTATATGTTCCATAGTCCATGATTATCTTGATCACATTAACTGTATTCCTCATGATTCGTCTGAAAACTTCTGTAAAGATACATTGCTTCTCTTAAAGATCAGTACAACCAATTCATCCCTCTCCTATGTGGCCTCGGGCCAGAGAATGTGGTGCCTCTGGGTGCTCATGGTCCAATAAAACCCAGGCTGATGGCTTCATCCGGTTGATGTTGAGAGTTTACTCCAGCCAAGTTCCTCATAGACGGTTGAGATACTGCAGTAGACCGTAGCCAAGAGTTTGGTCCACGCCGCGGCCACCTCTGGTGTCACAACCGCTGAAAACTCTTCTCCCAGGACTTCCAGTATCACACCACCAAGGATCTGGGCAAGACATAAAAATTACACAGCATTTGACACCTTGAAGTTCTTTTAAAGCCATAGTTTGACGCTTTTTATATGGTAGATATTGGTTGAGTTCAAACATGCATTGCTGGATGACTGCATGGAGGTGGATGTTGTCTATTTGCTCAGAAAATGTTGACTTGCAACTTTCAATTACTTGAATGCTTGAATACCAATAAAGTTACTAACTTTAAACTCTCTTCATAATCACAGAAAGAGTTGACCTGCATGTGCATGTAACTGAAACTGTTTAACTCATCTTCTTCAACCATAGACCAAGAGCCTATCAATCACCAATTGTAGATCTGTGCTCTTATGCAATTTCTGTTTGCTACTTTCTGCCCCCTAGTGTTTAAAAATGCCCTTACGCAGCTTTAAAGATAAATTAGCTTGTTAAACACAAACATCCTTATCCTAAAAGCTAATGTCTGAATGAGTGTGTAAGTGCCATTTCTTGTTTTATTCACACGCCCTTTACCTTAAAGTACACTGGCTCCACCTTGTGACGCAGTGCGTGGGCCCTACCCAGAAGGTTCAGCACCGAGGTCACCTTCTCTGAGTTGTCAAGGTTCTCCACCAGTGTGTTGATGGCATTCATGACTCTGTGAGCGTGCTTCCTGAGCTGGGCACTTCTCTCCAGCTCCTCTGGCTCCTCGATGTGCTTGAAGTCGTTGAAATACTGCTTCGATGAGGGAAAGTTCACAAACAGCCTGAAAAGGAGGAGAGTTTGTCCAAATGAGAGATATGAGCAGCTGCAGTGGAGCTTTTCTAATCTCATGGCCCTTCAGCCTGCACCAGCTCAATCCTGCAAACCCGCGTTCATTCTTTTTATTTTTTTTTGTTTGAGCTGGCAAGATACCATAAGTAAATAACAGCACTGACATGAGAGTGCTGCATATTTTCCCTTAAAATGTTTGCTTTAAACTGGTATCTAGGTGGTGGTGCATGGTATGTATCATATTTTTGAAAAGAATTTGAAAAGTAAAGGAAAAACTTTGAGCTGCTGAGAAAACAGGACCCAAAACTGATGAATGCAGACACCTGTTATTAAAGTTATTAATCCCAATAGCTGTAAGACGTCTACATATTTTTTAGAATTGTGGTGGGGTTATCAGTTTTTCTTGACTAATGCCCTTGTTCATTTCTTTGGAAACTCTGACTCATGAGGTAATCATCCAGTGGCAAAGGCAAACATGTAGAGCACTACTGACACGTTGACAGGTTACATTAGAATAGTATTTCATCATTACTTCTAACAATCAGGGATTGTTTAATAGCAAAAATACCTCCATATTTCCTTACTTCTTGTATCTACTCTCATAAATAAATAAACCTGTTTACAGAAATGAGCTCATAGAAATTAACCTTGCAGAATCAGATAAAATATCTGCAACAGATGTTTAACTAAAGTTGTAGCTCTGGTGAAATCAGGAAGACGTTGTTTATTAACTGTCTTGGCTTTTGCTTTAAAGCAAAACTATCTGTTTACAACTTACAGAAACATTGGACTTATAAATAGACATTTTATTTTACATGTTTGGTCATTAGTGCTTTCTATCCCTCTATTTTCCCACATATTTATGTAGATGACAGTCCTCGCTACTCTTTCCCTTTATACAGCTTGTTGTCCTTCATAGTTGATATGTTTAAATTATCTGTCAGTATAAATGCAAAAACTAAGATTGATTCCATTAATTGGCACACATTTACTCTGCATATCATTCATCTGATACTTTCTTTGTTCCTTTCTTTGTCATTATATTTTCTCTCATATCATTTTGTGTTTATATATTTCACCTTTGTACCTTGTGTTTCACTGTAGAACAACATTCAGGGTGGAAGGACAATGTAGAATTTCATTGCACAAGGAAAATATCTTAAACTGAGAATATGACAAACATTGATTAAAGCTTGTCATACTTGCTTAATAAAGCTGATGATGATTTTGATGAATGCATGCTTCCGTTTTTATTATGTCAGTGTTTACAGGTTGGACCACATCTTTAGCAAATAAAGCAAGTTTAAAAAAACAATAGCTTTTGCCACTCTACATTCTTTCTAAAAAAGTAAAGCAGTAATATAAGTCATTCTTTGCCTTAGCTCGGTGTCCTAGTTAACCTGTTAAGAGGCTTTATTTACTACTAAATTATATATACACAGTTCTT
>JAPZDT010000009.1:13807564-13819808 GCA_029814675.1 Acanthurus coeruleus | reverse complement strand
ATCCATGTTATGGAGTACATAATAAAATATCCTCCCATGACAAAGTAGATGTATGAAGAAAAAAAGAAATGCTGAAGCACAAGAACCTGTATTTAAATACTGTAATTAAGTAGATGTTCTTGCTTCCCATCACTGTTGCTTTGGCCACTTTAAAGTTCTTTGCATTTGAGTCATACTTGGATAAGCCACTGGTGGGCATAAGGGTTCAATGAATCAGACACTAAATCCACTTATGCTAAAGCTCTGCTTAAGTCCTTCTCTGCTCCTCAACCTTGCCACCATGCTCTGTGGATAAGTGGTTTCTCAAAGTGTGCTTGAAAAATTTCATGGTAAGAGTGCGAAATTATTCCAAGGGAGAGATAAGAGGCATGAAAGGCTAAAGAGAAAAGTTGAGGAAGCCAAATCAAGAGAAGATGCTGATAACTGACACCACAAACTTTTGCACCAAAGATAATGAGACCTATCAGGGACTTGTTTGACTACATACCACACACTTCAGCTCCGTCAGCTTCAACTGTCTAACTAAAATATTTGTTTTGTATTCTGCAGATGGATTCCTGCTTTTTATTTCCTTTATCTGATATAAAAAATAACTTAATGTGTGATGTCTTATGCACAAATAAACAGACCAAAAGGTAAGACATGGATTCGGTTAATTTATTATTCACAGAAACGCATTCTTATTGCCAGGTTATCATGATACCATACATTACATTAATACAATAGGTTTCCATTCAAAATTAATATGAAAATACATCATGTATGTGAGCAAAGATAGCACTATAGCTCTAGTAAGGAAGTAGTTGCAACATTCACATTAAAGCAGCAGCAGCAGCATTGAGTGTGGTCACATAGTGGAGCTATTCAATAGCACAACGATGATTTTTTTTACATCAGGATCTCTGATTCCTCCCAGTGATTATTATATAACCTGATTTTTTAGACTTTATTACGGTATCTACTGGTTTTTAAAGGAGTGGTGGCAGAGGGAGACTCAACCCCAGAGGCAGGGTGTGGGGCAGAAACATTGGGTCTTAGCTGCAGGAGACTTGATCACCAGATCCTTGGCGATCTCCACTGTACCAAACAAGGGGAACAGCTTCTCAATGAAGCTCTCATTGTAGGTGTAAATGTGCAAGTGTTTGTCTACATCATAGAAGGACAGCTGGCTGTGGTCGTAGTCAAGGTAGATGCCCACCTTGCGGGGGATGAGGCCTGGCGGCAGAGCAGTGAAGGGCACGGTCAGTGCCTTTAGCTCGGTGCCCCTCTCCAGCCGCAGGGTCAGGTAGCCAGTATCAGTGTTAAGGGACTTGAAGCCTTTCCTCAGGGCTGACTCTTTAGCCACACCCAGCCGCCAGTCCCGCTCACCCACCTCCACCTCCCAGTAGTGGCGGCCTGAGTTGAAGCCCTCCAACCCGGCGGCGCACCACCAGCCGTCAAAGCGCTGGTGGTAGTTGGGAACATCCTTCCTCTCAAAGCCACAGCGCATCCTTTTCTCATCAGTGATCAGCAGATCCGGGTTGGCAGTGTCCTGATCCAGAGTTACCTCCACTTAAGAGGAACAATTAAGAGGTTTAAATCACCAAAAACTTCCAGTTAGACTGCTTATAACTTGATCAAGTAAATGTTGTACCTGCAGCATCCAAGATCCATTCCCAAACTGCAAAAAAAAAACCCAGAGGATATTAAGAAATGCTTGTCTGGTCACAAAAAATATTTTACACAATCAATAATTAGGATATAAAAGCTGTATCACCAGCTAAAAAGACTATACAGAAGATATTGTGATGATGATGCAAACAGTGACGCGTTGCACTGAAAGCTCCAAAATGTTAATTGCTGTGAAAAAGTCTTCAGCAGGAAAACATCCATGTGAACAAAAAGGGATATTATAATATACCACTCACCTGGCTGAGGAATGTAGGAAATAGCACCTGGAAGGATATAAAAACAAACTTGTGAGGATGAAGGTCTCCAGATTTATAACAAAATCCAACTTGATTCAGTATCGATATACAAACCAATCTTCTGAGTCCTCTGCTTCCACATGAGCCACTGCTGCGGTATGGTGTCCTGCAAGGACAAATCAAACAGGTCTGTGTTACACCAGCACAATAAACTGATGAACCACAAAAGTTAATTACACTTTGTGGATTGGTGTATGATGGACTCTTACCTTATCTGGGCGCTGCACCATTAAAGTCCACATAACCAGCTCCATAGCAGCCAGCAGATTTGGCGCACGGCCCCACCGCCAGGCTGACTGCAGGTCCTCCAGAACCTTTGCCACAGGTTCCCCTGGCCACACACTTTGCTGCAAGTTGATTAAAGAAATTTACATTTAAATTTGTATTTTTTTGAAGGAAGATAATCAGGTAAACAATAAATAGTTTTCTGTGCATGCCCACCTCAGGCTGAGCTCTCAGGTCCTTGATCCAGTTGAGGATCACAGTTTTGGCCTGCAGCAGGTCCTGCTCATTAATCATATTGGGCTGTTTGCCCTCATCCATCTCGGGCCAGCCATCTGTCTGCATGGGCCTCCTCTGCACACAGAAACAAAGGAGCCTTCAGTGAGTAAAACTGTCTACAACTTGAGTAAGTATTGTCATGTTCTGACCATAAACTCTCTTCTGGAACTGGATGATCTTCTAAAATGAGCACCTTGCTCTCCAACACATTGGTCCACTGTATGATAAAAGCCTTGCAGAGAGAGGTGGGCCAGATGTCATCCAGGTTCCAGATGTGCTCCAGGACTGCTGACCTCTGAAGTGGCAAAACAGAGAAAGAAACTTGGGGTTGGTGACGGGCAGACAGAGAGATAACAACAACCCCTTATGGTTCCTGATTTGTGATAATGAGGACACAGAAAAATAATGGATTGTCTGACAACAAACAAGTTTCAGTTTCATAAGTAAATTGTTACCTGGCACACTCGGCTGAGATCTTTAGCCAGCTCCACCACAAACAGCTGATCCTCATCCAGAGGCTCCCTCTTCTCCTTCCTAGCCCTCTTGTGTGATTCCTGAAGGGAATTTTTTTAAAAATTAAAGATTTTTCATTGGGAAACTGCTTGGAAACGGAAGAGTTCTTATTAAAAAAGACACTGGTCCTGCTTTACAAGTGCCTTAGAGATTAATAAGGTCAAACTAAAAAGGCTGTGGTCACTCAGCCTGATCAGAATGCACACAGTGGCTCTACTCCTGTCAGCAGAAAAGAAAGACACCCCTCCCTTCCCGACTCCCTGCCTCGATTCATCTCCCCAACAACTCCCCGCTCACAGAGGCTCCCTCTTCTTAAATTAATCCAGGAAAGGGATAATGTCTGCACAGCACAGCACTAAAAACGTTGTCATGTCAACTGTCTACTTAAGTAGGAAGGTGACCCAAAAAAACAGGTTTGCACTTAAAACACACAACGTTGCATCAAAAGTTGATACCTTTATCTTGGCCGTTAAGGTTTTGGCCGGCTCCACCATGAAGTGAAAACACTGCATCATCTTGACTCGTGTGGAATAGAGTCCTATGATGAATAAAACAAGGACACATGTTAGTTCAGAAAATTGCATGATGCTCTTTGTCTTGTTAACCTGTCAAAACTCCACCTTGTTAGCAGCCTGGACAGCTTGATAAAAGATGTTACAAGTTACCTAGTTATACAGAAGATTGGCTGGTGAGACAATACAGCTCGGACTGATAAATCAGGTAGTTTATTGCTGCTATTTAGTAACTGGTCAACCATTTGACCAGTTATTAAATAAATAACCCTAGTCCCTAAACCTTAGAGTGGTTATGTAAAATATTTAAGCCATCATGCATTATTAGGTGAGGTTGCTCGGACTTGATACTGTCTCATCAGGCTGACTGGTCCTCAGTCCTGTAAACTGGGACACCGCTAATGTTTACCTCCAAAACACCAGTATGTCATGTAAATCATTACACACGTGATGGAAAGTTCACATGGACCATCAGAAAGCACAACAATGGTGTGTGATCACAACAGGTTATTAAAAGTTGCGTGATTTTGGTGTGACAGAGATTAAAAGTAACTCTGGTGAGACATGAGGGTCCATAATTCTTCTGAAGGTCACATCAGAAGTATGAACACATATGTGATCATTAACTGGAGCAGAATCGAGCAGTAAGAGCAGGCAGTCTGAAACGTGACTGGCCCTGCACACTTTCAGAGCAGTAATGCAGTCACAGCAATCACTGTAATGCCTCTGCTGCTGTCTGACTTTTTCTCCGATTCAGTCTCTCTCTCTTTCTCTCTCTCACACACACACACACACACACTCCCTCGGCCTGTCTTCCTCACTCAGTGTCTTTTTAGTGTCCCTTTTACTTTCTCTCCACGGACACCTGCAGAAAAAACATATGAGCTCAGTCTTTGTCTGGCTGGCACTGAAGCAGTTTGGAAGAGTAACCTAAACAGGTCTAAACATGCAGACATGATCCCGCATGATGCAGGTGAATGCCCTTGCATAAATAAATTTGTACCTGCAGGTTACTTTGCCTCCATTTAAGTCTACATAAATAATCTTTATACAGTTTTATCAAATAACAGTCCCTGTTAGACCATAAATTAAATTATTCATGTTAAGTTAAAAAATGGCCTACACTGGCTCACTGAAGCTCCACGCAGCTGCAGCACTCAGATACTTGTATGTAAAACATGAGTGTGTGGTTTATGTATTGTGTTCTAGCACATTGTGTGCAGTGAGGCATTATATTTAATTAAACTTAAATTTTTGCATATTGAATACAGATGCATGTAGATTTTTAATTGCAGAGATTTAAAACGCTGCTGAGGGTTTTCAAATACAATGCTCGGTCAGAGATGTATTTTACTGTCGTGGGAAACATGACCAAGCAGTTTCAGCAGCCTGCGAGCGACTCATCGAGGCCAGCTGATGACTGCGCAGACCTGCCGTGTGACTTTGCGGCAAAGCTGATTTATAGATGCAGTGCGACTCCCTAAACACGGTGCAAACCAAAATATCTACAGCTGCACATATAAAAGAATGACATACTTCATACATGTATGCAGGTAATGTCATGTCACTCGTCCCTGCTGCGGGTCCTGCGCAACGCAGCAAATAACATGCGGAAATCATGGCTCGCGCATGACGCACAGCTTACCTTTCTCCTCAGATTGTCTGTTGATGAAGTTTTCTTCTTCTCTTGAGGTGAGCGCAGGCTGCCGTCCGGAGAGTGTTTGGTCTGTGTGCTGCAGTGTCTGACCTTGTTTACATATCAGACTGACAGTCGGCTGTTCGGAAAGGTTCGGTTTTCTTCGCCAGTGACGAATGAGATTCTCCGGTGGACAAAGAACGCGGCCATGTTTGTAAGGTCATTATGATGCTGACGGTGTCTCGTGTTTAGTATGGCAGTAACTTCTGACTGTAGAACCTTTGACACCGGTAGAAACAAGGTATAACCTCAATATGTT
The DNA here is from genome assembly GCA_029814675.1 of Acanthurus coeruleus. NCBI lineage: Eukaryota > Metazoa > Chordata > Actinopteri > Acanthuriformes > Acanthuridae > Acanthurus > Acanthurus coeruleus. The sequence goes on along the minus strand of JAPZDT010000009.1, from coordinate 13,814,360 downwards.
TATAATCTTATAATGTAATTTTGAGGTACCTCCATTTTTCTTTTCCTCCACATTTCAGATGGATATATTTAACCGTTCACTCTACTACATTGACATTTAACAGTTTTAGCTGTTTAAAAACGCAAAGAAATATGACCAGTTTATGAAATATGATGCAGTGTGACGGATCGACCACCCTAACAGCGTGTGGAGTCATTAAAAGTAGCTTCACTTCTACCAGATCTATAAGCTGCTGATATGACACCTGAAATGTAAAAAAAATCTAAATGTCAGGCTAATCATAAAATTGATACCGTAAAAGTCTTCTAATAGCTCAGGGGCTTTTTTCTGATGCTTTTGATTCTTTAAGTACATTTTGTTGCTAATATTTCTATAGTTATATCTTCGTTATCTTTTCAGTGAAGGGCTTTTACTTATTTATTTTTTTTCCTGCTTATTAGACTACTTCTTTTGGACTCAGATTGTTCTTTAGCTTTAGACACCGAGATTTGAACTAATGATTCTATTCTGAATATCAGCCTGTCACATGCTGTATTCACAGCAGACTGCATTTTGCTGCCCCCCTCTGGCTGAATGATATACTAGCACTTTTAACTGAATATTAAACTAATTTCTGATTGCTGTAGATAGTCAAAGAGTAAGTAAATCAAAAGTGATTGAGGCTTATTATATTTATCATATATATATAAATTAAATATATTAAGGACATAAGGTTTAGCCAGTACAATTTGGTAAGAGAACAAAATATCAATTTTATGACTTATTTTATCTTTTCAATGTTTTTTTTTTAACTAAGGCAGTTTTCTGATGTTGTATTGTGAAATTGTACATTACTGCATTTTTTGAAGTCTTAATAGTATCTTAAGAGCTGACAGAAAAGGACCATTAGAGCTGGAAAGTAGGGGAAACATTCTGGGAGCTTTAATTAGAAAGTCAGGGTCAAGGTGCAGGTTTTTCTTAGCAAATTAACTTAAGAAGTATGACGACACAGAAAAGAAACATTATGAATTTTCTTCTTCTTTATTTCTTTCACGCACCCACACATACACACATGTAAGTATACTGTATAGAAATACAACTACACTGTCAGGTCAGCCTCACCACCAGTGGTAGTAAAGTTGATTGGAAGTACTGATATTTATCAATTAGTTTAATATTCATAACATGACCAGTAACCCAAGAGTCCATCAGCAATACAATAAAAGTGTTTATTACATTTGTAGGAGAGAAATCATGATGAGATGCTTTTTTTCCATCAATAAATACAGAACATGACGATGAGAAGAATAAACATTTAGGTGGTTGCAGAAATTAAGTAAAAAACAGAACAGTTGTGACAAGAAACTTTCCATGGTTTCCATCTTACATTCACTTGGCTTCACTCTGAAGCCTTTTGGAAAACACAACTATGCTGCTAATGCTGACAGGCTCAAATGTTCCATAAGAAAGCAAGGAATCTTCATGTCCCATTATCCACAGAAGCAAAGTGTTCAAAAAACAAAATTTGTTGCAATACATTTTTCTCTTATTAGAACTTCATGGAAGGCACTTTCATCAGGACCTTTTCAAATTCTCCGTTTCAAAGCCTGAACCACATGTCGGAGCAGCATAGCGCTGCCTCAGCAGCAACAGAGACATCCTGTATAGCAACTCCTGATCAAACAGGTCTCTGATAACCCTAAACACCAGACACTGAGGCCTCTAGCTCAGGAAGAGCAGAGCGAGAGAGAAGAGCAAACAGCAAAGACAAGTGTTCACTCACACATAATAACCAAAGTGGTTTCCTTTTGGTTTGTTTCTGGCAGTCCGGAAGTTTTTAAGATGTACCAGCCACCTCAGTAAATGCTCATATCCTCTGATTCTCTTTAGAAATTCATCAGCATGGTATCAGTCAACAGCGACAAAGTCTTTTTAACATTCAAATGTGCACTGACAAACGTGTCCTGTCCCGACTTTGGTTGCTCCATAATCAGCTGCCTCTCAGCATTAACTCAGTCTTGAGGTATCTTAATCAGCTTGTGCAAAGGATCCAATGGTGATCTTTTGGTGACTCCGTCTGTCTGTGTAAAGCTATAAAATGTCTCTTTAATCCATTGGGCAGCTGGAGCACTTGATCAGCATCACACAGGTAAAACAGAGCTGACTGGATGAGGTGTGTCGAGCCCTGGGTTGGCGTAGACGCACTGAGGTGGGGAGATGTCCAGACCAGATGAGAGGATGTTGTATGGCAGCTCCACAGACTGGCGGATACTCTCTTCATACGTTGGAGGAGGCTGCAGGAAAAACAAGACAGATTGTTTAAGCCAGAGTTAGAAAAATTAATGCAGTGTCCACTTTGTTAGGAACACCAGAACAGTGTAATGCAATCCAATACAAGTGTTCAGCCATAAAGTCTTATTTGATAATGTTCAGTTTTTGTTGACACGTTCAGAGAGGTGTTGATTAAATGATGTGTGTTAGCTCTGAGGTCCTGGTTGGTGATGTATTGTACTGGTCTGCATAATACTGTAATATGTTTCTAATTTTTTCTGCCTTTCTCATGTTTGTGAACAGAGGGAACAAATATTTGAAATATCTTTTAATATAGTCACATAAAATTGTATATTAATACCTTTTTTCTTGTAATGTGATTACTATGAATTATTGAAAATTAACAAAATCAACAAACATTTCCAAACAAAGCATTCTTGGCTTTAGGGAAAGTGAAAAGAGTATTTCCTGTGCAAAGAAGAAACTTTTAGTCATGTACTTTTTGTATAGCATTTGAATCGTTTCTTTTCTGTTAGTTGATGGCTACTAGCTAACATTACTCGTCAAAGTTAGCCATAATTGATGATGTTATCTTGCTAGCTGTGATTGACACCACATAAAATTTGAACAGTTGATATATTTTGATTAGATTTCTTTCCGTTTTTCTAGTTTTCATAGAGCTTTTTCTCACTTTCTGACTGTCCAATATAAATGTGTGAAGTCATTTGAGGTTATTGTTTTGATTTACAGACATAAAAATAAATTACACACTTAAAAGTGAGAAACAGCATAACCATGAAACTTAATAACCACAAAATTCTTCAGGAAAATCAAAACATCAGAGGCAGACAAACAGAAAATATATTTCCCAGGGTGAGTGTATCTTTTGGAAACCGGCCCGAGATCTGATCTCTATCCTTGAAAATAAGTGGAACATGTTTGTATTTACATTACCAATTAATCTGCCTCCACACCTGGAACATATTTTTTTTCAATGCATTATCTTTGTTTCACATCTGGCAGATTCACACCCCCTGACTGAGTCTTCTTATCTTTTAATTGCTTGGGGACCCTCAGGCGACAAGAGCAACCCTACAACCCTGCCCTTTGTCTGACACACACCCCACACTCACATACACACACACACACCCCACACACACATCAGGCCACAAAGTTTTACTACCATCCTGCCTCAGGCCACGGGACAGACAGGGATAAATTAAGGGGCCATCATTTTCCCAGCTCAGTCTGAAAAAGAGGGGAGGCAACTTTTCAGTGACTAGTGATGGGTTGTCTGCAAAGTCTTGTATGTGAATGTGCTTTCTTTGAGCGTGTGTTTGTGTGCGTGTGTGTGTGCATGTGTGAGAGAGTGTCTGTGTGTGTAAGAGATGGGCAGCCATGCTAGGGACTGTTTAATTAAGGAAAAAAATGGGGGGTCAAAGTAGAAAAAAAAACAGTGGAAGACGGGAGCACAAAGCTGCATTCCCTGGCTCTGTTTGCACTCAGGACGCAGGCTTTAATTATGTTTGATGTGCCTTTTTCTCATTACCTTGTTTGCTCAAGCGTTGTGGGAGTCAAAAGCTCAGCGAAAGATCAACAAGGTAAAACCTTGAAACGCAGCCGACGGAACAATTCAGCAGTGAGCAGAGGATGAGCTGATAGTGCATCCTGTTTACTGCACTCTGAATGCAGTCTAATCTCTAAACAAGCTACTGTTACAATATTGTATGACAGCATGGTCATAATAGAAAGCCTACTTCTTATTATCCCCATTCATTGTGAAACCACAGAACAGGGGCCTCCATACAAAGATGAGTTTATGTGAGCTTTAGCGCTCTTACAAACTGTAATAAGAGTATAATATCTTCTCTGTTATAATGCATAACAGCAGCACCTGAAACACTTCATTGTCACAGCATCTGTGACTGTATCAATTGCAGTGACACAGTCATAATCCCTAATTTAACCTTTACCTCGCTCACAATGGGTCCATTGAGGCCGAAGCGGTCTGCGATCATCATGTGGATCTGCCTCTGGCGGTCCTTCTTTCGGACGCTCTCATAGGAGGGGAGCCTCGGCAGGGGGGCCTCCAGTGTGGGCAGGCTGTAGCTGGAGGGCAAGCTAATGTAGAATAGCTGACCCGCCTGCTGAGACACACACAGGCGCAAAAAACAGAAGGACGGTTATGAGGGACAGGAGCTGTAATGTGCTAAGGAATTGTGGATAATTGTCCAAATATACCTCATCACTACATCCCACTTTAAAGCATAAAGCAGTGAGCTGCAGTCGTTGAAACATTCACTTCAGAGCCAAATCTACCCACTGATATGTGCACTGTTTACCGTACAGCATGTGTTGCAAGAGGGAACAGAGAGTGTGTCTTTATCTACAGCAACAGTGTACACAGGAGGGAAGACTGACGCTTTGAGCGGCTAATAGCAGACGATGCCTGTGCACCACTGGGCTCTCTCACCTGAGTGCTGCTGTCACCCATGATCTGAGTCTGCTCCAGACAAGGAGATCCCACCAGTGTCTGCCTGCTGCTGTAGTACTGAGGAGGAGCATCCTGTAAAACAAGCAGTAATGGCTGTCAGAAGTGTGTCTCACAGAGCAGAGCCTTGGTTATTAATTAAACTCTCTCTGTTTATTAGTTTATATTTTAACTAGATGTTCTACACAATGCTCTCTTGTCACTCTGTCAAACACTGCAATTAGTCAGAAATCCACTCCTTTCAGCCCAATTTACCGATTTTCATGCCTTGTTTAATCACTGTAGACACTGGCTGCTTTAGCAATACCATAAATTATCTAATCAATAAGACGAACACCCTCCGATTTCCGTGCCTCCTCCCTGTCCCACCCCTTCTAAAACAAGACTTGTCACAGTTTCACTGTATGTGGTGCAGGAATCCTGAAAAAAAAGGCTGTCAGGAAAACTAGGTAATTGCCTTGGGTCTAAATGAGTCTCTTTTGTGTGGAGAACAATGTGATGTCCTACTGTGTCATCAGGGTCCCTAGGCAACAAACCACGCCGTGTGGTCTTTTCAGCGTCTCTCTATCCCCTTGTAACTGCAGCAGGTACCTCTTAACTAACACACCCCAATACACTTTATGGCCTTGTATGTCATTTGGGCCGGCGCTACAACAAAGTCAATTTGCTGCCTGACTGAGATTTAAATCCACCAAGAGGATAAGAAATGTCAGGACAGATGGTAGTATTTCCTCCAACTACAAGACAACAAAATTGGGAGCTCAGCATGCAATTACATTTAGCGGCATTGAAACATGAGATTTATCATTTTCCCAGGCGGGTTAAACAATGCCATCACTCACACTTAGAGTGACGCACTCTGATGACCTTTGCCATAACCTTCACATCATTTTCAGAGAAATAGAGAGGACACCAAAAAGGTGATGTCAGAGGTCACGTTCCCTCACTGGTTTATACTTTTAAGAACTAAAACAAAAAAAAAACCTCCTCAGGAAAGTGAAAAAAAAAAAAAAACAGGGGACTTGTCCTTTTGTGTCCTTCCATTGATTCAGCCAGTGTGAAAAAGCACAACCGTGTAAAATCAGTGTTGAAGTCGGGGGAGGACCCCAGCGGCAGTGTGCCTTTTTCACCACTGCAAACCTAAAGGAGATCCATTGTCCCCCTTGTGTCCCCAACACCCACAGTGGGGTCTGCCCACTATTCATGGTGCAAACTGAAGCAGGGAAAGGTATGTGACTATGAAGTTGAAGACATGAAATTCCTCACAAGAACACAATAAAGGAGTGTTAGTGAATGCAACTCCCTTGTGGAAAGACTTCACTTTCTGTGTCCTTGTAGTAAAAAAACAAAAAAAGCCTTTTCTTTTTCAATCACATATGTTACCTATTATATTGGACGACTTTTGTGTATTTTAATTATCAGATAACAAATTTAGCAACAATATGGGTCTCAATGACCATACAGTGCGTGGTCTTATCAGGCACACTGTGTGTGGATACAGCTGTAACTACAGGTCAGCAGACCAGTTTGTACCAGTGAAACGCTCTGTTAGTTCCTTCAATGGGACTACAAAGTTGTCCATTTAAAACTGCCATTGAGCAGAGCTTCCTGTCTGTTGAAGAGGAGGGTAAGAGTTGTGACTCTGCAATACAAAGATAACGCTCAAACTTCCCTCCTGGGACTGTAGGAGGTGAGAAACATGTCAGGAAGAGGAAGCACAGAGAAAGGGCAGCCAATGAAAAGTTACCTCTGTGGAGTGTTTACATTTCCTTTTCACCTCATCCTGCACCATCGCCTACAGCTTTACACACATTTAAGCAGTTATCTGCAGTAGATGGAGAGATATGTGGGGTCGGAGGTGTGACGTCTGTATGAAATTAGATTAACAATGATACAAAATGTCACATGCTCCCCTAAAAACCTAACAGATAAGGTTGTTTTGCTTCACCTGCTATGCCAATGTTATAAACAAAATCTGATTTGTAATGATTTCATTACACTGGTGCTGAACCAGCATCAATATGCATTTTAAGTTCTAATTCTGTCCAATTTCAT
>JAPZDT010000009.1:12505545-12516336 GCA_029814675.1 Acanthurus coeruleus | reverse complement strand
TACAGAGTCAGAAGAAATGGACACTCACCAGTTGGACATTCCTAAAGCTGAAGAAAGTAGGGGCACTGGGGAACCACCTCTCCGAGTCTCACCCCGAACAGTAACAATCCTGGCTGAGGTGCATGCAGTCTCACCCAAACAGGAGGCCAAGACAGTCAGCCAAGGAAAGTTAGCTTCTATCTTCAACAAAAGGAAAGGGTCAAAGAGCCCTACTGAGGTTGTGTCATCTCCTCACATAGAGTCTGGACACCAGTTTTCTCCAAACTCTCTGACTGTCAAGCGGAAATCCAATGTGGTTCTGCAAGAGGAAGATCTAGAGCTTGCTGTACTTGAAAGTGAATCCACGCCTAAGTGCAGCGAGACAGAGAGGAAGCAGTTTATGGCAGCTTTCAAACAGCCGAATCTGGATGGGTCCAAAACAAAGCCTGCTAAAAGCCAGGCCAAACAGAAGCAACATGGAGAGAAGGTTTCAGATGATGCAGACAAAGTTGTTGAAGAGAACACTGAAATTTCACCTTCCACTGAGCAAGTCCCTGCTGCCTCTCAGGAAATCAAAGCAGCTAAAAAGAAACCAGGGAGAAAGGGCAAAAAGAAAGCAAAAAAAGAGGAGGAAGCAGTCATCTCTCAACCTGCTGCTGCTCCTGTGGAAGACATAGAAGCCTCGATTGTTGAGGTTGATGATAAAATAGAAGAGCCTCCAATTACCTCAACCCCCTCTGTCCCAGCACTAAGGAGGTCCAGAAGAGAAGCTGTAGTCAGGCAAACTCCCGAGGCTGCTGCCACCCCAAAAACTCCTATCAGAAAAACAAGGAAACAGTATGAGTCAAAGGATGCTGCTAAGAACAGCCCTGCAGAGATGTCCACACCAAGTCGCAAGTCCAAACATGGATTCTTTGTAGCAGAGATTGTGAGCCCCCCTGATGCAAAACAAAGTCCAATAAGGTGACACATTTTTATAGTTAAGTTTAAATACTATTATACATTCTGTAAAAAGCAATTTGGGTGCATTTATACCATCAGTTAATTAGGTGTAACTAACTAAAGCAAATGTAGTCAAATACAACTATCCTGCCATAAATCTGATCCTCATGTTTTTTAGTCTGTCCTCTGATATTAATTGGACAAAATGATTGTCAGTGACAAGATGCAGTACAGTTCAACAGCATCATAATCATTTTATCCAAAATGACCACACAGGTAAAACAACACCTCTCTTAAGTGGTTTAAAAAAAACACTGAACATTATCATCTTCGGGAAAGCTGGTTTATTGCATGATTGTTGTACAACACTGCATTAGTTCTATCTAAGTGTACCAAATTAACTGGCAGTTTAGTGTATATATTTATGGCTCTTGTCAATATTTTTCATTTTCTTATTGAAATGTTTTCTTTATAAGGATTAAACTCACTAGAATTCATAAAAATGTTTCCACGACCGTGGCTGAAAGCGGCGGTAGAATAAACACATCTTTGTCCTCTAAAGTAAGTGTGATATTTTTTCAAATTAGACAAATTCTAAATTATCATAATTAGGGCTGTGGATGATGAACTCCTCATTCATATTCTCACACTAATATCTTTTCAGACATCAAATGAGTCCAAGAAAAGGAAACAAGCCAAGAAGTTGGTGGAGAAAGCCAAAGTGATTCAGCAGAATAAAAAAGCTGCTGTTGAGGAAGGAAGCACCTTAAGGCGTTCCTCACGTGCTGAGGCTTTCACAAGGAAAAGATACTGTGAAGATGAGGTACAGTCAAAGACCAGCAAAAAAGAAAAATCACAAATATTACAGTGTTGAAGGAATTTAAATTTACAGGAACAAAGCTGCTGTAACACCTTTATGATGTATGAACATGAGCTCAGTAAAAAGTTTCGCCTCATCTTTTCTTGCTCGTCATCCAAAACTTTCAGTACACTAGGGATCAGGGCCTAGAGTGACTGACACAGAGACACCCTGCACCATATTTTTATCTGTGCGCCATCAAAAAGATTTTAAAGCTGTTAATTTAAGGTGAAAACTTACGTAATGTTGCTTTTTTTGGTCAAGCCTTTGTTATAGACATACAGACCTTGCTGCAACATGCACAATTTATATTTCTTTAAGCTGCTGGGAACTCATTTCCTCAGTGTTCTGGCAAACTTAATGATAAGCAGATGCACTCAGTCCATCCTCAGCTGCTTTGCAGCTTTTCATGATAAAATGTAGAAAAAATGTTGCCCTCTTATTTAGGGCTTCAAAATATGTTCTTCACAGGATCCAATGGAAGTCACAGTGCTGTGGCACCATGGACTATTTTAAAAATGGAGCACAAAAGTTTAGGTCTGATCAAATCTATTTTGTGTATTTACCTTTTCCCTGTTTTGTCAGGATTCTGTCATCTGCCTGGAGGAGGAGCAGACTGCCACTCCACCATTAAGTAAAACCCAAAAGTCATTACGCAGTCTAAATGATGTTCTGGGAAAGAGCGTACTTGGTGGAAAAGACATCAAGACCTCAGGTAGTCTGTCCCACTCTGATTAACCATTCACTCTGTAGAGTTGTTTTAAAGTTTAAGCTAATAGTGCTGTATTTTCTTTTTTCACAGGCTGCAAAGTGACCTCACTGTGCCAAGAGAAAACTGCTCGGAAGGTGTCAACGGTGATTTCAATCTTTGATGACAGCAGCTGTGAGGGCTCTGAAAACTCCCAGGATGATGAGCAGTTCAGGGCACGCAGAGAGTTTTTGAAGAGTGGTCTGCCTGAGTCCTTTAGGAAACAGATAGCCAAGACAGCTGCCACCAAGGAGGCATACTCTCTCTCCTGTTCCTCCTTTCAACCAGTTATACACATGAAGCAACCACCAAACGGTAGGCTATTCCATATAAATACAGTAAAATTTTGAGATATTTCATTAGGTATTTTTACATTCTGATTATTTAACTCAAAAATTCTAAGAACATTTTTTTACTTTTTGCTTACTATGCTTATTCAGTGTTACCAGAGCTACCAGACAGTGTGTACAGAAATTAACCCTCCCTACTAGAGTAATTATGCAGGTACCTTAAATGTGTTTTGATGCTAAAAATCTTTATACTTAAGTAACTCATAGAGATCTACAGTGTGGTATAGCTTCTTTAACTTAAGTGAATGATCTCAATATGTCATCCATCACCGTTATCCAGTAGAGTTAGTTAAGTAATCATTTTAACTAAATTAATTATTATTATTATTATGATTATTGGTTGTTGTTTTTGCTTTTAAGGAGTGGTGGGCACCAATAAAACAAAGGAGCCTGCTAGAATATGTTTTTGTTGTGTTTTGATAGATTGCCCTCTTTGGAGTCTACTGTGGCCTGAATCTTCTTTACTGTGTCATCTGAAAGAGCTTTGGTACCAAACTTCCAACCCATTTCCATCTGTTCGTGGCTCCCTGTGTATAAAGACAGAACCAGCCTGTAGAGCCTCTTATGAGCGGGTATGTTGATGTCGAAATGGCTTTAATGACCTTATTCTCTCTGCACCTGTCCCTGAGCATTCAAGGTTAACTCCAGGTCAAGGCACATCGACTTCTGGAGTATTTAGATAAATGTGTAGTTCTTTCATTGTTTCAGATCATATATGTCTAGTTTACAGCCACTACTTGTCTGCTTGCATAGCTATGTTGTATTTAAACAGAATTATACAGAGAAAGCATGTTTTTGTGCATTATGCGGACGGTAATGTACTTTGATTATACCTTGTAAAAATGACAAAAAAAACAAAAAAACAACAACAACGTGTCCAGATGTAGAAATGCTACAAGAACATTTTTTATGGATAGCTATAATGGAATCTAACTACAGACTTAATTTGTAACATTCGTGTTGCTCCTACTGAAGGGTTCAGGCTGGAGGCCTGAGATCTCTGAAAGTGTTCTTCAGCTTCTCACTGCCGAGGTCAGCACCTCCAACCCTGCTTTCCCTGCTCAGATGTTCATCACTCGTTTCTTGAAGAGACGCACTGACCACCAGCAACAGTGCACAGCCTCAGGTCAGTGGGACTGCACTGACACAAAACAAAAGCTTCACTATACAGGAAGTTCATGTTATTTTGTTTTATTAGGATAAATAGATCCTCTAATATGAACCACATTTTTAATTACCTCATTTGCTGAAATTTACATTCTTTTCAACAAACCTTTTTTATTTCTTTATTAGGAATTAAAGCCTATCAAATGCGAAATGGAAAATTATCATTCATTCTATTGTTTTAGCCATTAGAAGCAGGTAATCATTGGTTAATGGCGTCAGCTAAACAAACCTCAAACAAAACAGAACATGTTGTATTGCAAGAGACTGCAGTAACAGTTTATTTTAAAAACTAAACTTAATCACGTTTATAATTTTGACTGTATTCGGTATTTTTCTCTAAATTTGTTTAATGACATATATTGAAAGAAAATGTGCAGTGCTCAAGAATTTTAGGGTCATCCATGCTGCTTAAATATTGGTGCAGTAATGTAATCAGTAATAATAATTCTGACAAACAGTTTGAAATGAAGTGGAGCCAAAATACAGGCAAATTAGACCAATTTAAACTATTCTCAACATCAACCGCCTATTATTTTCCAGAACCAGAGGCTGTTACTGGAGTCACAAGCATTACACTACCAGCTGAACCAGCAGGGGGTAAGAGGAAGAGGGTGGATGATGAAGGTGAAATAACAGTAAAGGTTGCCAAGAAGCAACGAGGTAACTCCTCAGAAGAGAAAATTTCCTCAGCTGAGCCTGAGCCAACAAAAAGGGGAGGCCGGACGAGACGAGCTCGGAGATCCAGACTAGAGGAGGAGGTGAACGAGAGAGCCAAGCCTTCTGTCAGTGCTGCTCCCATCCCGTCTGAGGACGACTCCATGGTTGTGCATGAGGACTTGCCCCTTCAAGGAGACACTGCGAAAAAAGGTAACAAATTGTAGTGTTAATCCATTTTAATCATACTTTCTTCTGAAATTTGTGATCATTAAACAATCCTTAATCCAATTAAAAAACTTGCATTATAACAATATTTTTTAAACTTATCCAACATGTCATTATTACTGCTACAGCTAACTGGCTCTTAAAGTGAAGTGTGGATAAACTTTAAAAAGTAAGGGTATTGTGCCTACATAAAAGTGCTAAAAATAGAGCTGCTTTCATTGACTCGAACACAACAACGTATAATTATGTCAAAAGCCACCCACAAGAAAGTAACACACCCATCAAACAAGATCCTCAATGGTATGCTAATAAGGGGTCATTTGTGCCCTGATTGTCATCTATAATGGTTGTCGTTAGGTTTTGTCCTGTAGCAGGTATTGAAAGACTCAAACTCAGTATTTAATCTCTTTTACAGATGTGGTGAGGGAGGAGGTGCTTTGGACAGACAAATATCAGCCCCAGCACTCCAGCGACATCATAGGCAACTCTGTCTCAGTGAGGAGGCTCTATAGGTAAAGAAATTAAACTGCTTTTATTTCACTGAACATGTATAAAAAACAGTAGCCACTTGCTATATGCTGCATCTCCTTAATGGCATTTCTGAGAATTTTCTGAGCCACTGTTGACTTCAGTGTCTTTTTTTGTGCATCCAGTTGGCTAAAGGAATGGAAACTCCGTGCTGACAGAGAAGAGAGTAAAAAGCAGAAAGATAAGAAACAAGAGGAGGGCAGCAATGGTGAGAGATAACAACAATAATAATTACGATTAATCCCTTCCAACCCTCCCAGTCATAACTTAATTACTTCTTTTGTCTTGATAGGTGTTTTGACTACTTGTCTGCTCTTTTTTTCCAGACTCAGACTGGGACTGCATAGAAGAGGACTCCCAGGATGGAGAGGACATGCTATGTAATACACTGCTCATCACAGGACCCTCTGGGGTTGGCAAGACAGCTGCAGTCTACGCTTGTGCCCAGGAGCTGGGCTTCAAGGTATAAAAAGCTCAAGGTGCCAAACTGTGACAGTTAAGTAGGATTTTATTTTTCTAACTCCCCTCTGATTTCTCAAGGTGTTTGAGGTGAATGCGTCTTCTCAGCGGAGTGGTCGTCTAATTCTGTCGCAGTTGAAGGAAGCCACTCAGTCGCACCAGGTGGACAGTCAGGGGGTGAACGCCCACAAGCCAACCTTCTTCAACAGCTATGGCACAAGCAGCAGCGCTGGCACTCTCAGACCTGGATCCTCTCCCAGTATGTACAGAGCTTAGAGTGATGGTACTGCTTATAATGAGTTGCTGGCTTGTTACAGTCTGTTTTGTGGAGATTTTGTATGTGGTTGGTTTTATATACAGTAAGATTATTACAAGATGAACACCAACTGTTAAAAACTGATAGTCCATGTTTTCCTCATCTTCTAGGAAAGGTTAACTCTCCTCGCAGGGTGGTTTCTTCTCCCAGGAAACATCCACAGTCTCCAAGAGGTGTTAAAAGAGGAGGCCTGGCTCCCACCTCATTAGCTAACTTCTTCAAAGTGGGGCGACCCGCTGACAAAGAGACACTTAACACTAAGAAGAATGAACAAGCAGGTAAATGTGTCAGAAATGTTTCAATGTGACATTTGTTTACCTACTTGATTTAACCTTTAGTAAAAGTTATTTCTTTCCTGGCTTAAATAGTTTTATTATTTTTGTCCATCTCCTCTCCACACATAGCTGCTTCCAAGAAAACCATAAAAGCTAATGAGTCTACCAAAAAGCCTAAAGAACCTGCAGTCAAATCACCAGCAGCTACCTCCTCTAAGGAGAAAACCAGCGAAGAACAGAGCAAGAAGACAGCTACCTCTCTTATCCTGTTTGAAGAAGTGGATGTTATTTTTGACGATGACTCAGGGTTTCTTGCTGCCATCAAGACATTCATGACCACTACCAAGAGGCCAGTCATCCTCACTACCAGTGGTGAGTTGAGGGAAAAAGCTCTGAGGCAGTGTCCTACAGTTTGGTCTGTCTTGGTCATATTTATTTAGCAAGTTTTGAGTCTAAATCAAATCTTGTATGTTTTGTAGATCCTGCATTCAGCACCATGTTTGATGGCAACTTTGAAGAGATTCAATTCAAAACACCATCAATGGTGAGTGGACTTATTTGAATGATAAGTGTAGGATGTAATTGAATTAAGTAATTGTGTCTTGATCTTGTGATGCTAAGTTGGAGGGATCATTATTACAAGTGAGTTTGTGTCCTTCTCTTGCTGCCACAGGTGGATGTTGGAAGCTTCCTGCAGCTTGTGTGTCTTGCAGAGGACATGAGGACAGACATGGGGGACATTAGCTCACTGCTCAGGCTCAACGGCTGTGACATCAGGCAGAGCTTACTGCAGCTGCAGTTTTGGACTCGCAGCGGAGGAGGCCGCAATGTAACCAGGCCTTTGACACAAGCAGGAGAAAATGGTAACAGAGGATGTTTTGTAGATGTCTCACATTGTTTTTTTCTATCAGTTTAAAGAATTGTTGAATGATATGTTGAGTAGCTCTGACTTGAGATGTTTTGTGCAAACAAAAAAAAAGCATTAAATCATGTAAACAAATAAATCATAATCGAATCAGTCAGCCTTGAGAAGAGAACACATTACCCCAGTTTTAGCATCCCTCTCCGGCTTTTTGTTGCTTTAGAAAATGTTTCAAAAAAGACGAATGAAGAAGCAGGCAGCATGTCGGTGTGTGCAGTGACTGAACCATCTGCTCTCCCTCCCTGTGACACCGGCTGCACTGAGAGCATGGTGGGCCTGCTGAATATTGAACCCAAGAGAGAGATCTGGGAGCTGCTCAAGGTAAATTCTTCATTTACCACATACACTGACAGTGTGTGTGATTTTTGTATTTTCTTTGTTGATTCACACTGTACTCGATAGTGACAGAGTTTGTGTTGTCAATATAACCAGAGTCAAGATGACAAGGTGCTTTGCTGGGAGCTTCTGACAAACAGCAGGCGACAAGGAGTGGACCTGCTCTACTCCAACATGGAGACACTCTTACCTCTACCACTCACACAGTTAACTACCTCCACCTGCAAACTGGAGCCGTCTGTTTCTGTATCACAAGACCATCCTTCAGGTGATCCGACAGAGCTGCCGTCCACTGTCCTGCATGATGCCCTGCCATCCCATGCCAGGTTATTGCAGACAATGGAAGAACAATCAGTGGATTGTTTGGACGATGGCAGTCCAGTTAAAATGTCCAAAAGAATGAAGGAGATGAAGAGGCGGCAACGTCTACCTGACCAGGATGGACTGCTCTCTGATTCTACAGACTCTGAAGATGATGACCTGCATGTTTCAAAAACCAGTGGCACACTTTCTTTTGATGGTAACGAGGACACAACTGCCACACCCTGCAAAACGTCAAACCAGCCATGGACTCCCAACAACCCAGATGATTTTACTCCCAATGAGCCCCCAAGCCCCTCTCTGGCTCTCAGCCCTGTCCTTTTCGTCCCTCTGTATTCAGACTGGAATTCTGCCTTTGCCACATGGGGATTTGCATGGGAAGCACATGTCTATGGCTTGGGGTCCGTCTTCACTGTATGTGGCCTAATCTCTGTGGTCTGCCTGTTAGGCCTGCCTCTGCGGTGCCCCCCAGGAATCCCTTACCTCACCCTGCTACACTTGTTCCTCCTAGCCTTTGCAGGGATCCAAGCTTTTTGTTTGCTCTATGATGCCTACAATCACCAGGATCGTCTCCCTCCTCTGGGCTCTCTGCTGCTCGCTGAGCTTCCCTTCCCCTGTCTGATCTCAGCCTTCTCCCTGGCCATCCTTCTTCTTTCCTTGCGCTCACGCATGCGTCTTTCACTCCCACTTGCCAACTCCACCTCATTCTCAGTCTTGCCAAAGCCATGCCTGTTACTGTGTATGTCCCTTCTGCACTCAGGAGTCTCTCTCGGGTGTGTTGGTTTGCTCCAGCTCTTCCACAGCCTCCCCACTGTGATCCTACTGTTCCCACAGGGTGTGTTTGTGTGTCTCACCATCCTTCTCTCATGCTCCTACCTCATCTTCTACTGTTTAGTGCAAGTGAATACTAAACACATCTACAGACTGAATGACAGTGGAGAGAGCGGTGGATCTCCTGAAGTGATGCCGCCTCAAAGTTGCCCCTTTGCTAAAGTGGAAGACTGGGAGAGAGCAGCAGGAGCTGGAGTGGGGGCTTCGTTGTGTTTATTAGGGTGTGGAGGCCTCCAACTTTATGGAATCCTGCATGCTCTTGGTGTGGGTGGGGTAGATGGCTATGGGTTTAGGCCTTGGCCCTGGTGGGGCTACCAGGTAGGTTGTAGGCTCTGTGAGGTTGGGGTATGTCTAGGTTTGTCTCTCATTGGTACACGCCCTCTATTCTGTTACAACAACTCCTCCATCAAGACCATAACTCATCCTCGGCCAGGATCTTGGTCCCGCCTCTCCTGCAGTTCCCCTTCCCGAGGGCTCACCCTGCCTTCCCAGGAAGGCGTGAATTCTCCAGTTCTCTCCT
This sequence comes from Acanthurus coeruleus, assembly GCA_029814675.1. NCBI lineage: Eukaryota > Metazoa > Chordata > Actinopteri > Acanthuriformes > Acanthuridae > Acanthurus > Acanthurus coeruleus. Next base: position 12,506,901 of record JAPZDT010000009.1, on the reverse strand, counting down.
CTCATGAGTCCTGGTCCCAGGATAAGCAGGAAAAGCTGGTGGTCCGTGATGTCATCACAAAGGGACAGTCAGAGGCTCTTCCTCTTTTTTCAATAGTGGACCCTCCTGGAAATGGGCTAGACTCTGTCCCCAAGTCCAGCCAAAGCCAGGGCACTGTACTACCTCTACCTACACCCCCAAGCCCACCACACAAACCTAAAAATGCAGTTGGGTCTCAGCTCTCATCACTGGATAGCATGCGACTAGAGACTGACTCTACTGTTGACCTGCAGCCTCCATCTCCCATAAACTTGTCCCGCAGCATTGACCAGGCACTATTCAGTGAATCCCTATTCTCTCATAGTATCTTTGGTTTGCCAAGATTGTACCAGGCCTCTTCAAGCCTCTCTCTGAACTCTCCTAGTCAAGGTATGTCAAAGCAGGGGCCTAGCTCTGTGGAAAATGCCCTTTACAGAACGTCCTCTTGTGGAGACATGGATCAAACAGATGCTCTGCCCAGTTCAAGACCTTCCCAGCCACCTGCCTCTTTGACATCTCACAGCAAGTCACCATTGTCACCAGAGCAATGGGATTGGAAGGGGAGCGTCTCTGGCTCAACCCAGGGTCTGTGCAGCAATCCTAAGGAGACAGGAAAGCTGCGCTCACACTCCTGGGCCAACAGAGGTCAAAACTTTGCCCAGAGCAGCCTCCCACGGGCAATTCCACATCTGTCATGCCACAGGCGTTACCGAACCCTGAGCTTAGCCTCACAGGACAGTCACGGATCTGTCCGGCTGGCAGGTACTAAACATCTGAGTGAAAGCAAACAGCTGGAATGGGATCTGGCTGTACAGGCAGAGTTTGTTAATGTGTGTAAACAAATTGATGCACTCAGTGTTTGCAGTGATACCATTGAACTGTAGAAAGTCCAGTTGTGATTGGAATGTACATGATGTTGTAAAGACACTCATTAGGTAAGACGTAGCAATCATATTTTGCATTTTACAAGTGATACAGTTGAAAATAATGAACTAAACAAATGAAAAGAAAATGGATAATAATTTTAACTTATTTTCTACAAACACTGTACTGTTGATATTATATACTGTATAATATTCAAAGCTTGATTTGAAAGGATCAGTTCATCACATCATTTTCAGCAACTTCAGCAAGGCTTTCCCTTTGCAGTAATGTTCATTCAAATATTGTAGATGTATTTTCAGAAGATAACTTTCTTTAAATGGAGGCTTCAATTTTTGTATAAAGGGCATGTTGTGATTCTTTGTCTTTTTTCTTTGAAAGGAAAATACAAAGAAAGCATTCATCAAAAGTGAGACATAAAGGGTCTCAAACAAGATTTAATTTTAGTGATAGATC
>JAPZDT010000009.1:11682055-11693443 GCA_029814675.1 Acanthurus coeruleus | reverse complement strand
TGACTCACATTTTAAAGAACTGAAACAAAGTGCAGAGAAACTGTTATTGAATACAGATGGAATAGTTTAAAGTACGTACTGTTTTTCTGGGCTGCCATTTTAAGAGCCATGTTCTCCTGCTTGAGTTTTTGGTTAGTCTGCTGCAGGTAACGGATGTAGTCGATGGCTTTCCTCAGCACTGCAGACTTGTTGAGCTAAAGAAAAGCAGTGACAAATAACAATTTAATTGGCCTCTTCTTCCATTGTTCAATGTTTTCGATTGGCAGACCTCACTAAAAGCACTGCACATTAGGTACCCCTCCTACCTTTGCCTCAGTGCCAGCCACCAGATCTTTGAGCTCAATGATTTTGTCATTAATAGAAGAGCGGTAGCGCTTCTCGATGGCGTTGTGGGCTGTGCGCTTCTCCCCTTTGTGTGGCTGACCGGCTGGCTTACTGCTGATGGCAATGCGGTTGATGGGCAGTTTGTCAGCATCCACCATGACAGGCACAGTGGTCAGGATGGTTCCACCACCCATAAAGGCCTAAGGGGGTACAGGAGGTGGCACAAGAGATGGGGAAAAAAGGGGAAAGCCAGAAAATAAAGGTTGAGTGACCTCAAGGATACAACTCAGCAGCAACATCTTCAGCAAAATGCAGTGTATGATCTCTGCTAAGCTGCATATGATGTGCTCACTTGCAGCGAAGTGCTCTGCACCGGGGTGGTGGTGGTGGCCAGGGATGTGGGAGATGGAACAGTAGTGACAATGCAGGGGTCATGCTTCAAAGTGGTCAGCAGCAGAGACTCGGCCTTGATAAACTGTGGCTGCAGCAACACCTTAGAGAACACACACACAAGTACACATGTACAATAAAGATATACAGTCCTATCATGTGCAAACAAGGAGGGCAGTGCATTTGTTTTATATATTTGAGTCAGTTTCATTCAGGGGCAAGTTGAACACACTTACAGGTACTTGCTGCACATGGGATGTGATGGTCTGGGTTGGTGGGCTTGCTGTGGTGGTCAGAAGAGGGGAGGAGTTGGTCAGCCCCTGCAGCTGAGTCTGAATTGTCACCGGCTGAACACCTGGGGGTGAGGATGACAAGCTGGTGGCAGTTTGGCTCACACTGCCGGGACTGCCAGCTGAAATACGTTATGGAAAAAGACTCTTTTAGCCTCTAGTTCAAAGCATGTTTAAGCTGTATGAAATATTCATGACAACAGTCCATCTTCTTAGCTAGGGAATACAACAAGCATTGAGTGATGGCCAAATTGTTTCTAACAAAAACATGTCTCCACATCTTTTATGAAGTGATAATCATTTTAACATTGCAGGTATATGATTGTCATCAGTCTCCAGCACTCAAACAAAAAACCTCAACTGCATCTTTGTAGTTGAAACTGATACAAAAAAAAATCAAAGATCAACCAGTGAACTGTAAAAGTAAATGATTATCAGCCAATATCAGCTTTAAAAACCAAATCTGCTGAGTGTTTTCACTGCCTTACTGTGGCATTTTATGACTTTTTGATTATAAACAGCATATGTCCAGCTATAAAAATAACATTACCAACAGAACTTCATGTCATAAGTTTGCACTGGTCCCACTACAAAAAAAAAAAAAAATTTATATATTTTATTGGATAAAAAAGCATAGGTTGTTTTTGGTGCAACTCTAGAGGCAAGAGCCTCTTTCCAACGTTTAACACTGTGCAAGTCATTGTCTGTGGGTCTGTAGACAAAAAGGGGATCTGCAATATCTTGTAAATCATTAACAGTAACATTCAGTAGGTTATCTTTTGTTTCGTTTTATTGCCTTATAAGTAACTGATAGCAACATTCACTGTGTCACCTGATGTTTCTTATCAGATCCAACTTGGCTAACCATCACATCGCTCACCAGTGTCAGGTTTAGGAAGTTTCTCTAATAATTATAAAATTAACAAAATAATTAAATCAATCATTTAATTTAATAAAACGTTTTGCTTACTATTTTTCATCCAGTTAAAAAAAATAAAATAAAATAGTGACAATTTGAAGTCCAGTATTTGGCAGATGTGTCTTTTGCAGAAATCTGAATAGTACAACATGTTCTGTGTACATATACAATGGATGTTGACCAGACAAAGCATTTCCCCCCACAGACTCACATTCAGCTACACAAAGTCGATTAGATTAGGACTTCATATGAGATTAGCTGAGGTTGAATAACCAAGTGTTCTAACTTGATAAATTCAATGCAGCCACTTGTAGCCACCTTGTTGGGTTTCATGAGTAAGAGATTTCCAAACTTGAGTATCATGGGAAACACAGATATGCTTTTACCCACATTTGCACTAGTGTTGTAATCTATTTTAAACAAATAAATTATTTTAATTAAACATGTGAAAGAGAAGTATTTGTAAAAACTTAGATCTGCCAACATTTATCAGACACAAACAGAGAATATATGCAGCTACAGAATTTATTGCACATCCCATTCTGTGTGATATAATTTTTGATATAAAACCGGTTTGAGCCACCAAGCTAGAAATGAGACTCACTTAACAATAAATTTCCTCCCTCTGGAGTTTATACAATGTTGCTTTAAGCTGCTCTGCCTTTGCAGTGTTGTTACTGTTTGTCAATGAGTGACATTGATGTCTTCTCTGAAAAACATTTTCAACTACTTTTTTCACACTTGGGGATATCTGCTGTGAAGCATCTGCAATTTTCAGAATGCCAAATAAGACTTTTTTTATTGCCTTGATTTGATTTCACATTTAAAAAAAAAAAAAAAAAAAAAAAAATTCTCAGCCAATTTGTGGTTGAGAGCTGCTAATCAAAGTTGTTAAAAATACATACAAAAGATAAAATAATGGTAACTGACAGGCACTGACTGCTCAGTGATGACATAATGATTTACTGAGGCAGACAGGATTTTTTTATGAATAATGGATTTATCTAGTGACAGATATGCAAAGTCAATAAACCTGACACCGCATAAAGAAAATAAGATCACTGCAACTTTACAAGCTCTTGGTTTTGATCATTTAAGTAAATAAGTTCAGATTTTTAAGGACCTATGGACATACTATGATTTATAACCAGCACATATAGGTAATGGACCAAACTCATCACCATCAAAGGGTGCTTACCTTTGAAGCTGTTCTGGCTGGTGTAGTTGGTCTGGACCTGTTGGGGCTGAGTCTGGGCCTGAAGCTGTGTCTGTGGCTGCGGCTGAGGTGAAGTCTGGGCTGCAGGCGAGGTGAAGAGGGCCTGCGGTGTGGAGCTGAAAGTTGGGTTCGGTCCTGGTGAGTCATGAGGTGAAACTGCCTGTGTTGGGGCAGACGGGCTGAGAATGGGCTGCGGCTGCTCTACCTTGGGCTGTCTGAGGCTCTGAGCCTGTGGTGGGGAGGCTGGCTGCTGCCTCTGTGTGGAGGTGGGCACCTGTGCCAGGGGAGACTGTTGGAAGGTGGGAGGCTGGAAGCTCTTTGTGGAACTACGGGTGATGGGAGGGCCCAGGAGTGCATCCAGGTGAGGGCTGCTGCTCAGGATAGAAGAGGAAGATTTAGATGGAGGTGTGGCAGTGGTGGTTTGAGGGGCAACTGAGGTAATGGACTGGGTCAATCCAGGAAGCTCTTGAGCAGGAGGGGGCCCTGTGTATGGAGGGTTATCAAACAGTCCTCCAAATTCCATGTCCGGGTTGGTGATAAGCTGAAGCATGTCTGAGAGGGGAGTAAAAACAGAACCACAATCATTGATACTGAACAAGTAAATTGTTAGGATTTAAGCATTATCAAGACAAATAATCAACACACCAAACAGAAATGTCATTATCAGTACATCCAGTAGAACTAGATCTATATTTCCTTTTACATCTACATTGCTAGTTATGCCTCACATCAACCCACATGAACAGTGTTTACAATTTAATGGATCAGAGAGCACTAAACTAAAGAATACAATAGTAATGCTGTGACATATGTCACTATGTGAAAATAACTCAGTGTAAGGAGGAAGGGCTGTACATGTGACTGTACAGCCCTTCCTCCTTACTGTACAGCAACTGTTACTGCAGCATGGGATAAGCATGTGGCATTTTGCCTCAGAACCAGCTAATGTTACTCTCAATACAAAAATCTTAACATTAAAAACTTAAATAAACATCAAAGTCGTTCATAGTTAAAAAAATAATGTGTATAAATAACAGATATTTTATATGTATTTTTTATTTCTATCTTTTATTTCTGACATTAAATCACCAAATGTTTTCATTCATGACAAATGACTGTTGAAGCAGCTTAAACCATTTAAAGCAATGGCAGTTTTTACTTTTTACACATTTTGATTTCTTTCAATATTCCAGAAACATGATATAAACTACAATCACGAGTCAATCATTGTCAAATCTTGATCTAAATGGAAAAAATAACAAAAACATATTCACAGTAAAAACACAATCAAGTGTTGCATACGAGACATAAAACAAGCACACTAACACTGTACTTTCTACATTTAATGTTTATCAACCCATGTGCTGCCAAAATATAACATTCCTGGAGCTGTCGGTCAAAATTTCAAAAAGGAAGAGCAGGAAACTTGTCCCATGTACTTTGACAAACACATATATACAGAGTGGAGATGCTTTTTAATTAACATATAACATAATGTTCAATATAATGTATAAAATGTAAAAATAAATGTAACAACAATGTACTTTGAATTTATTCAGTGCGCTCTTCTTGTCTGATCTAGAAAGATGACTTCTGTATTTATTTCTTTTTTTTTACAATTACCTTTTAGAATTGCTATTTAATAATCTCTTTTCCTATCTAAAGTAGCTCATCGGCAATATACTGCAAAAACAGACACTTTGAGTGTATATTGGGCCTGCAGTGAAACGCAGCAGCCTGGATTTGTAATCCAGTGTTTTGTATGAGGTGATCGCTCTTGACCAATCAGAGCGCGTCTCAGAGACTTGCTATGCCGATCAGCCCAAGACACGAAAGAGAGGGAGCGCTGTCTGTGGCTTCGCGAGGTTACCATCGAGCAGCATCACCGAGGGTTACTGTCGGTCAAATTTAGGAAGTGAGCGGGCATGGCTGCAGGACATGTATTCGTGGTGCGCTTCATCGTTACATTTACACATATTAAAAATATGCAAAACATACGTTACCGCTGGTGTGTGTCTGACTAAATAATGTTTTATTACTATACATCTCGAACATTACATTAATCGAGTGATGAGAATGTGCCTTAGCCTAAATAGTGGAACTGCCACGGGGGTATTTACATTTGCACGACTTTTCCTCCTTGAAAATATATAACGTTACAATGCACCTTTTAACAACAAACATACGAATATTTACAAAATGTGCCATAGAGCAAATCGTTTTTTCATCGTCTTTTTTTTATTCCCTGACAAAAATGTAAACTTAGGTCCTTTCGGTCAACTAAGGGACTGTGAACCCAACAAGGAGGAATGAACGACAGTAACCCCTGTCTGTGGAGCAGGCTGGGGGCGGGGCGCACTCACGACCATTTACCAGCATGTTAGCCCCTTCTAATAGCTTAGCTGTAATAATCTGCAATTCATAATGTACATTAAGATTGGGACAGCGGGTTCAGATAGTGCAAGATATAACACTGTTAATTCCAAGCCAGACCTTTATCACTTTAGCTAATCTCCAAAGAATATCAGCCTTTTTGGCTAACCTAATGATGATGGCTGGTGAAAGCTATTCTGTAAGCTAACGTTAACTTACAACCCTTAAATTGGTCCCTTGTTGTGGTTTGGTTATAATTTTAATCCTCACATTAGACGCAGAACACAGTATGCGAGTATACTTTTCAGTGAAACACACATGGCATGCACAAGGAAGCGCTAATTTAACGTCGCAAGCAGTGTTGTTGATTTAATGTTAGCCTTTAAGCTAATGTTAAACACGACGGGGTTGCCAGTCACTGTTATATTTTCTTACCGTCAATGTCGTTTAAGAGGGCCGTGTCAATATCGCTGGGGTCATTAAGCGACAGCGTTGGATCCAGGTTATCCAACGATGGATCGTCAAAAGACAGACTGTTCATCTTTGCTGTTGTCTCCGGCTTTTACAATGTAGACTTGACTGGCTGTCGAATTGCTCAGAGAAAAAATCGGAAACTTCTCACGTCCCTACATTTGCCAAAGCGTCAGATCCCAAGTGTACTGCAAACACGCGGAAAGTGAGCTGCAACTTTTTACTGATCTGTCAACTAACTACTCACGCCAACCCCCATGATCGTCCGGGGAAACTTGTCAAGCCAAACCAAACACTGAAGCTCATTCAGTACTGACGTGCTTACGGCGGTAGCCGAAACGAACCCACCTAGCCGATTGTGATTGACAGGCGCATCAGCCAATCACTGCTTTTGAAAAGGATTCCCACGTCCCCGTTTCTCAGTTTGTTTGGATTAATTGACTGAAGATGTGACAGCATGTGGAATATATGCCATGTTTTAATAATACGGCAATGTAAAATGAAACATGATTGTAATTGCGCTCAAAAATCTAATGGTAGGAGTCTAGTACACATTTAGCGATCCATGTGTAAAGCATTTTAAGTAACGGTCTAATGTGTATAAATGTGAGATGTTTTGTATGTAAATATAACAAATTTTACATTGCTATTCATTCCAGTCATTTACAGCTGTTTTTAAATCAGGCAATATTTCCTCAAATTTTGTATTTTGAGAAAAACAGCGTGGATGTGTTTATTGTGGGTTTGCCCCTATCGGCCAATGACAGTCAAGCGGGCGTGTGCTACTGAAAGTCAAGTTTGTTTGACTGGTAGTCGCGGCTCCTCCTGTAGAACCAGTGAAATTGTCCAATGGGAAGCGCAGGAACCGAGTGGGGTGATCTGACGTCACATCTCTGAGTCTAGTGATTACATCATGTGTATCTATCTTAGTGTACTGTCGGCACCAGCAGGGAAATAAGCTGCAGGGATTCAGGTAGCCTAAAAGAATTTAAATTATAGGTAAATCGAAATTCTTTTAGGCTACAAGATTTTATGTAAATATTAAACATTTCCCCCAGCACACTTTAACATGTATTTTAGCTCAGTAAAGTCAGGCTTCCTCTCGTGAACAACAGACAAAGATAAATATTGTAAACAGTAACCAAGCCAAAATTCATTTGTGGCTCATAATCCTCTAAAATAAAACTGTTATGTGGGCTCACTCACAGTATACACAAAGGGGGAGCCCCCACAAAAGCAAGGTGAGGAAATAGGTCAGTGACCCAAAGTAGCACTGCAGAGTTGTTGTTAGTACTAGGGTAGTGGAATTTTAAAACCCTGTCAGCAAGCCTAGTATTGTTGGTGACAGGCTTGTTTATGTTTATGTAAAGTCCTACACTTGCTCTCTAGATCTAAAAAAACCTTTCCGTGAAGCTCCTCCTGTGTCTGCAGGAAGCAAACTTATAAAATCTGCATGTGACCAAGATTTGTTTACATTTTATGCTAGCTAAACTACCAGAGCAGAACGGATTAAGTGTTCACGACCCAACATATGGGAGGGGGTGAGGGGCTCACGTGACAATGAATGGCCAGTACAGTGAAAGATTGAGTGCTGGTTGCATCAGCATGTGCCTAAAGAAGAAGCAGAAGATTGTCACACCACTCAAACTTTAAAATAACCACAAACAGTTGTGAGGTAGAGGTCACACATTGCTAGTGTTTTATTGGGCAGTTACATACGTGCATTATGTCAAACAAAAATCCAACCATTAGTAATGGTAGCAGACGGCAAAGCCAAACAGACATGGGACAACCACCAACAGAAATCAAGCCTTCCCTCCATGTCAACAAAAACATACGCTCAATCTCCTGTTCTATCAGTATTAAAAAAGACATTCATTAACCAGTTTGAGATCGCCTGAATTTCGAGGAATACATGTTGCATTTAGGGCTTGAACCTTAAAAAGAAAGTAACACAATAAACTATGTTGCATGTTGAGAGATATGTAACACACAAACAGAAAATACTGAAGCTCCCTTTTGAGGATCTCACATTACAATTCAAGCAATCCTCTTTGATTACGTGGTTAAAGTTTTTTAAAGTGAACAATACGGTTGATTGTAAATTGAACGCTATTATCTCAGTTATCTGACAATCACACTTACCCTATGTAACAATACAGCATTAAAAAAAGTTAAAGCTCATTAATCATTAATTTATGTCAACTAAGAATACAACTTTATATTTGATCGGTACTATAACGTAGACACATAATTTTTAAATGCTATCATTGCCTTTATGTTAGTAAATATAATAAATATTTCCCTCAAGTGGAAGGCCAGAGCTGACAACAGATAATTGAACAATTTTGATGCATCATCAGGCTTTTACAGCCTGGCTGGAGATTATGATGGAAAGCCTCCATTGACAACACTTTTGTTCTCAAATGGACTGAAAGAAACAAAAAAATTCTTTCAAGTGCAAAGGGATGTTAAAACAAACCAGAGCCTCAACAAAAGAGCTGGACTGAAGACAGGATTGCTTTTGCCTCAAAGTGTCGTCTTTACTACACAAAAGCTAAACTCCAGTCAGAGCTACTTTGATGAAATCAGTCAATCAGAGAAATGCTTGGCAGAAGCGCTAACAAGAGTGGATGAATCATAGCAGAATGAAAATACACCAAGTATGAAAGTACGTCTTTGACTGCACAAATCAAAGAAAGTACAATTGTGTTTGTTTGCTGCAAGCTTCAGTCTTAACCACAAAAAGATCAATGATGAAGGGTACAAACATGTTTTTTTCTTTTTACATGAACTATAAAAATACAATCAGAGGATTAAATAATTCAAAAACCTCTCTGCCTTCTGGATATTACTATGAGCCAATACATTTTAACCACATACAGAAACTAAAATCCTTGTATTTTGAGGTATATAGATTACATACTATAGAGTAAATGAAGAGCTACCTATATGAATACATCCTTTATAACAGTGCATTACTGTAAGCTATCTGTTATGTCTTTTGGTAGATTATGGTGTCAGCTATGAGTCATGCTGATAATTTATATGCCATATTTTATCTTGCATCTAAATGTAATTTTTAATTTAAGCTTTTGAATCCTAAGTCTGTCATCCCCTGCTATGTGAACAATGCACTGCAACCACACAGTTAGAAAACTCATGTGCAAAATTATGTCAATCTAAAGATCACTTCCCATTCCCTAGAAAAATAGTAACCATCTTGTAAACACAAATGACAAAATACAGATTTGTTTTTGCTTCAAAGTGCTTGGACATTAATTTAGCAGAGGAAGGCAAATGTCCATGATCCCTTAACATTTATAGCACATGAACGTGCTAATTATTCAACAGATTATATTCAGTGGAGATGGTCATTAAAGCCTTAATATTCTTTGGAATTGCTAAAAGTGTTCAAGAGCATACTTCGCTCAGTCAATTTATTGTAACTTTTCAAAGGATTACAAAGACTGATGGGAAATGTTTCATGGGCAAGTTCCTTCCCCTAAGCCATTTGAAATACATAACAGAGAATTCTAACTAGTGCTTTTTATATTTTTTTGTTTGTTTTTAATTCCCTTTGGAATTTTAAGGAATGCTGGCATACACTCATCAAGAGTAGCTAAGATTTAGCTATTATGTTCCTAGTTAGCATAATTAGCCTGCTAACACAAGTCTATTCTCCACACTGCTGCAGGCAAATTGGGTATTAAAACGTGTTGCCATTGCTTGCATACCTCAGAAGCATGACAGCTCCAACTGGAGTATTTGTGGAAAAAATAAAATTGCATGAATTGAAAATAACCACAGCGCTAGAACATGATACAAAACAAAACAACAAATGCATAAATTAGCAATTAGCTGAATGCAGTTAAACAACACAGTTTAATCCTAATTGTACACTTCCAAACTGACTCAATGCATTGACCTGCAGTGAATTTTATCCACTAATCTTGCAGTAATATACCACATTTTAAACCACATCAGACAAGCTGTCTTCCTTTGGTGGCACGTTACGAATAAGATGCAGGGCTGTGAGTAATACATCCCACACTTACAGATTAATACATCCACATATAGTAAAACGCAATACAGTTGTGCGCAGTAAACATGTTGGACCTCTGCATGTTAGAGATATAAGGTGGCATGAGAATGAAGAGAAGGTGGACATCACTTGCTACACCACTGACAGTCAGTGATGAAATGGAACCGGAACGACTGTTTGGGAGGAATCATTAAGGGCGAGGACCTTTAGATGCACTGGTGAGGAGACAGAGGTCCGCTGAGAACAGTCTACAAGGCAAAGAGGGCGTCCTCTGTCCGTTCACCCTTCTTGTGGGAGCCAGCAGTGGCACGGGCGGGGTGAGCAGGGTTAGCTCCAGGGGGAGATGGAAGAGAGTCGGCTGCCTTTGCTCGCTCCTCTAGGAACTTATCAAACTCTGAGGGAAACAAATTGATTTGTCACAGACATGCTGAGCTGAAGTGTTCATCAATGTTACAGCTGGAAAAAGTACAAGGGTGAAAACGAACAAAATTTTACACAAGTTTGAGCAAGTGGAACAGAAATCAATTAACTCAAGTCTGTACCTTCACTGGTCACTCCTTCCTCTGCGGCATCCCCCTTCTATTAGAGAAGAAAAGAGTCATAAGATAATATACATTTCCTTATCAATGGAGTTGTTTTTGTCACAAAAGATGAAAATAAACCTCGGTAAACAGTGTAAGAAGCGCAATACAAGTCGAATGTCCTAAAAGTTCATACAAACTTAGAAAAATCCACACAAGGTTTCTCATGAAGGACCTTCGATCATGCATCCTTCCACATTTTCCCCACAAGAAGAAGAAAACAACAAGGAACCTTTTGGAGCCCGACTCCACAACCACCACATGCATGTGTTAAAGACGCTTTGATCAGCTCAGTTGTTTTAACTCAACTACCATTAGCACTATGTTAGCAACTATAAGTAAAGCCTCGCAGGAAACTGTTATAAGTCAGTCATTGGTGGAAATACATAAGATTTTACTAAATGAAAAGATGTGATGTAAAAGAGGACTGAAGTCTAATGTATGAAGTTATATGTGAGATGGTTGGATGAAAAAGTGCTACCAAAGAAAAGCAAAAAATTCAACCAAAGGTATAAAAAAGTTAGAAAGAGGAGAAAAGGATGTAAATCAAGGTAAAGAAGTCTCACCACGTCAGCACAGAGCCACTCCTCTATGTCATCCATGACAGAGGACTGCGATACGGGGATCTATGGAGCAAAGCCATGGACAAACCAAGGGGTAGCAACAAAACCACAAAACAGAAAGACACCCAACCCGGACAACAAAAACAAAAATTTAACACACACACACACACAAATAACAAGAATAGGAATCACCAAAGGCTCGAAGAGAAAGATGAC
>JAPZDT010000009.1:11577853-11587987 GCA_029814675.1 Acanthurus coeruleus | reverse complement strand
ACTGTACAGCCACTCTGCTCACACACCTGCCAGGTGATATTCTATATTTTTCCTCATGCACAGACTCACAACAATGATGAATGTTTCTACGAACGTGTGTGAGTGCATGTGTGTGTGTGTGTGTGTGTGTGTGTGTGTGTCACAGTCTGTAACTTCCTCCTCTTGACACAGAGCTCCAGTTTGTCCAAAAAACCATTAAAAACAATCAACATGACACTCTGTCGCTCTGACTGACATGTTCCTCCATCACCATGAACACACACACACACACACACACACTGCAGTTTACTGTGACTGGATTACTCTGACTTTGACTCCTGTTTGTCTGACAAAAAGCAGCGTGAGCAGCCGTTTGAGGAAACAACCGAGCCTCTTTAAACATGTTTGTGAGGAGTTTTCAGAGATTTGCGTTTTCAGAAGGAACCAATGAGCTCGAAGCTGAAAGTCACAAAGAGAAAGTCAGTGTTTTGCAGCGAAAGTGAGAATTTTCAGAATACGGCTTTAGTGACTATCTTCTAACAGTTTGGGGGTGGGACGGGGTCTTTCAGGGATATTATCATTATAATCATCATCACCATCATCATCACTGTCCTATTGTTTCTGCTCCCAGCAGGACATCCACCACACACACAAAACAACAACTGACTGGCCTGAAGAAGGAGCAGCTGTCTTGGCTGGTAGCCATGTTTCTCCAGGGAAGAACAGACATGAAGCAGGAGGCAGAGGAGGAGGAGGAGGAGGAGGAGGACACAGAGGGGGCGATGAAGAGGAGGAAAAGGGGTGACAGTGAAGAGGATGAGGAAAGAGTTTGAGATAGATGAGGAGAATGACAAAAGAAGGCAAGAGGAGAGACGGGAGAAGAAGGTGGAGAAGGACTAAACGGAAGAGATGAGATCAAGATGGAAACACAGAAGCAGCAGGAAGAAGGACGAACGACTCTCTGCCCCGAGTCTCTGACGTAATTACAGGAAAAACTCCAAAAGTAGTGAAACCAAAACAGAAAATGTTCTACAGAGGTCAAAGGTCCTGAGTTCAGCATTTCCCTCAAAGTATAAATGATTACTTTACTCTTATTAAAACTTATATTAATACTGAATTTAACAATAATCTACAAATTGCTGTCGAAATCTCTGTCATTTACTCTGATGGCATTTCCAGTTTGATAACGTCAACATCAAAGTCCCATTTATAAAAAAGATCATTCTGAACACATCAAACTTGATGACTGTTAATACAACAGTGTCCAAAGACAAAAAGACATGGATGTCTCATCACAGTAAAACTATACCAGTCAATTTTATTTATCCAGCATGTAACTGACAAAATGCTGCAAAGTCCAGCCATGTTTCCCTGACATGGCTAACTCTGCTGTCATACAACTGCTGTGAGTTCTCTTATATGAATGTCACACCTGTGCAAACTGTTTTTTTTAACATTTTTTATTAACACAAAGGAAGCTAAAACAAAGATTATAGTTTAAAGGTCTAGTGTGTTGGATTTAGTGCCATCTAGCGGTGAAAATGCAGACTGCATGTGCCTGATTATCCCTCTGCTTCCATGCAGGAGAACCCCAAGAGGCTTGGAACCTGGAACCCTCTACAGGCCGAGCTCGGTTTGTCTGTTCTGGGGCAGGAACATGTCGGTGCAACATGGTGGATCTCTGTGGAAGCAAACGTGCTCCCTCTGCAGAGTAACTCTAAGGTAGTGACAACACCATGGTGATTATACACAGATGAAACATAAATATAAATATTATATTCTATTTTTGACATATTCTACAGACAGATTTCTCTGATCCTCCACACTACACCGTTAGGCCTTGTCTTTTACTTCTAATTTGAGAGTTTTCACGTCCATTTCGATCATTAGAGCAAACAACATGAGTCCTCCCGTATGTAAATAAGGCACAGTGCAGGTGGCGAATGCAGACGCAGAATTCAGCATCGTTCCTGCCCCCCTTATCCGCCTGGACCGACTCCAGACCAGTTTGTCTGTTTCATAACACAAAGATCCTCCAGCTTTTGCTCCATCTCTGCTGTTCAGCAGCCAGAGAGAGAAGCTGCTGCCAACGCCACCAGCAGGAGGAGAAAACTGCTCTTCTGCTGCAGCTGTGCAGATGTTCACCGCTCAGATTTCACCTGCTCACCGCTTCATTCAGGTTTACTGAGGAATCCAAGTTCAAAAATTCATTTAAAAAGTCCTGCAAAGCTTCGTCAGTGTTCTGATAGGTCCAGGACGTGTTTAGCCTCACTTCAAGCAGGGGGAGACCTGTAGCTTAACTCCATCAAAAGACAGAAAAGAAAAAACACCTTTTAGTCTGGACAGCAGAGTTTCATCAACCCTGTCCACTTAAGTCCCTCTGAAGGAACCAGGTCTTACAAGGTGTGCTGACCTCTACGTAGCTGACCAATCACAGCGTGATGTAATTTTCAAGCTGTATTTTTTTTTTTTGCTTTAAAAAAGTCACAGAAATGGTTTACCCCCCTCCCCATCCTGTGTTGGACAGGTGTAGAGGGGTTCTGGAGCCCCTCAGAGAAGGTGCACGAAGCAGCTTTATAACGAGACAGTTTTTCACAGTTTAATGTGAAAGAACTTGTCCATCTTCTGCAAAGAGACCTGACCTCGACCACAACCTCCCCATCAGTGATTCAGATCACTGCAACGTGAAACTATGACTGTACGGACTCAGTGGTCAGAATCGTCCTTTAAGGCCGAGGCCGTGTCTCAGCTCGACTGGATTTCTCTGCAGTCGCCTCAGGCTCAGCTTTCCCCCCCTAAATCCAGCAGCACAGCAGCGGATATTACAGCCTGGAGCTTTGGTTCACTTATTGGACCGAAAAAAAAAAGGCTCTGTTCAGTATGAAAGAGAGAACCAGCCCACAGCACCTGGTACCACAGCGATGGTTTTTACAGAGAGAAAGTGAGGAGGAGATCGACTCTGAAACCTCTGAAATGTCAACTCCATCGTGTGTTTACGGGGCCTGAAAATGTCTCAAAGCACCGTATATTTACTCATGTTTTTTGTTATCACAGCGCAAAGATGTGTGAAGCATCCCACTGAGGTGAGTGTGTGGTTTTATCAGCCTCCTCTATGACTACCATGTCCAAAAACAAATAAATGCACAATTTTTAAAAACATTGGAAACTCCAGAGAGTGGTGAGACAAACTGCTGTGGTTTTACACCAGTAATTACACTAAGTTAACACTCATTTGATGGCTGTTTGTATTTTTATTTACTGGGATTGTTCAGGTTTGATTTGTTTACATAAATCAACACACAGCTGCCTGTTAAAAAATGACAAACTTATCCAGCTGCTGATTCACATGCATCTTAAGCCCTTCCAATTGTTTTGGATGAGCTGCATGAGAGTGAAGATTAATGAGCACATTCATTTGGGTGGTGGTTTTGGCCTGTTAACAGTAGCACAGCCCCTGATCCAACCTAACTGCGAAGACGGAAAGAGTTGTTTTTCACACACTGGGCGGAAATAGATGGTGACAGTGACACATAAAAGGCAGGGCTGAGGTTGGGAGCTGACGTCAGGGCAATCAACATTCAAGTTGACAAGGTCTTTCGATGAAGGGAAGCCACAGAGAGCAGCCCACAAACATTTCTGTAAGTAACAGTCTGGGATTGGCTACCACAAGTGGTACATGTGCACGCAAAGTGAAACAATAGGCGTCCACAGGCACATGGATGCATGCATAAGGCCCTAAAGGCATGAAAGACTCTGCACGCACTGTGCATCAACAGATACATGCTGCAGTTCAAAAATGGTTCACCTTCAACAGCTCTGTCAGATTTGCAGCCACACGTTTTTGTGAATCCCCCAAAGTGAGCTGGGAGGCATGAAACTGTATACTGAACTAATCAAAGTTGTTTCTTTTTTAACCTCTTTTTAACTCCCCCCTCGTCTCTCATTCATGCTCGTCTTCTTTCATAAAGACACAAACACATATAGGCACACACAACCTCCTCTCATACCCCTTTCTCTCCCTGTGCCTCCACCCTTCCCAGCACTCTCAATATCACTTAGGAGCCAACCACCAGATCCCACTTTTCACCACAGAGCTGCGGATTAGAAAAGAAGGCATTTCCCAAATGGTCTGCGGCTTGTGTGATGACATGATTGTCATTCAGTGTAATTCCCTCTGTACTCTCCAGATTGCCGCCTGCCTGATTCTGCTGCTGCAATAAAGCACCCAGAGAAGGTAAATAACAGTTTTAAAAAAACATGTGACTCTTGCACAGACTTGCTCCCTGGAAAGGCATCTACGTTTTTTATTGCCAAGATGAAAGACACATTGAAAATAGTTTTGTGCAGCTGTTTTCTAACAGACGACGAAGGCTTGCATGAGTTTTTGTTCATTTGAAAAAAATATCTGTGGGCTCATGTCACTCTAAATGTATAGCAGTTACGTAATTGAACCTCCTGGCTCTGGGTGATGCCCAAATCGAACCCACATGAAGTTGGAATGAATTGCTGTAAACTCTTCCTCTGATATAAACTCCCATGTTGAACCTCATGCATTATGTGGGTCCAACACTGTTTAATGCTTTCGCAGCCGCCAAGGCTGTTGTATAAGCTCCAAACATCTCTCCTCTAAGATCTTTAACACATCTATTCTTTCAGTAATGTCTCTATAAAGCTGTCTGGGAGTCTGAAAATTCTCCTGGAGGCGAAAAAGGATCGATGCACCTGTGTGAAGGTGCTGGCCATGAGGGATGGAGGGTGGGAGGAGAAGAGGAAGATATGGATGGAGAGATCAGAGTGACTTTGTTCAGTCCTCCATCTCCTCGTCCATCCATCATCCTCCCTGACTTTTGCATTCGTCTGCAGATGAAAGTTGGGAAGGCTCCAGGAAAAGGGTGGGGCTTCACAGCCGCTTTGTTGTTGGCTTTTGTATTCAGTGATCCTCTCTACCTGAGGGCTCGGCCATTGAGCATCTAACATACAGCAAAGAGTGTGTTTGACATCTTTTATTTCTTCAAAGGAGCTGCACTTCAGACGAAACAATATGAGCATTAAACTTAATTGTTTTGTGATCAGAAACCAGATTAAAAAAAATTACTTTGTTTATAGATCATACAAGCTACAATGAATTTAAAACAGTAGGAAAATCCTCTGATATATATCTTTAATCTTACTGTATATCTGATTTATATTCATCACAGAAACAATAAAAAGCACCAGGCTTCTTCTGTAGGGAACTATAACCATGCCTCCAGACTGCCATGAGTAACTCCTGGGTGGTGGTTTCAAAGCTCTGTCATTGCAGCTTTTACAGATTCTGCCAGGTGTCTTGCGGCTATCACAAATGGCCAGAAGCTTCTTCTTCATACTGGAAATTACAAAATGAGTGTAGCAGAACATTTGGCTTTTGCTGAGGAGAATTTGTAATTTGCTGTAATGGCTGACACATGTACACACCATCATTGGGCCCCTATGGTAATCTCTATCATTGGTACACTGGGATGCAGCAGCACGCACCTGCAGGCATGGCACTTGGAAATTTAGCCTGGACTGCACACATGCATGCGTAACTGCCTACATATAAAGATTTAGAGACATATGCACACAAACTCATCAACAGAGGGACACATTATCCAACCTCAGTGCCATACACACAGACAGTTCACGGCTTGTATGTCGTATTTGTTTCCTCGACACTGCTGCTGCCTGTTTGTTTTTTTAATCTCACTGTTTATATTTCTGTGTCCAAACCTGTCAGTGTAACTCCAACTGGAGCAATTAGCATGAGGGAAAAGCAAATAAAATGTCTGATTAAAGCAAAGCCTAGCTGACCTCATTCTGACTGAATCTGCCGCTAGCCAGCAGACAGTCATTTCCAAAGCTGTGAATTCCTTAGTGCCAGGCTGGCCTCTCTTTGGATGGATTTACAATGGCTGTTTGTGCTTCAAAACATATCATTATTCTATATTTGCCTGGGTAATGTCAGTATCCGCAGATCTTTGTTTGAGCGTTCTTATTTTTTTTTTTTCAAACTAGCTTTAGGCTACATCTCAAAAGACGGAAATAACAATCACAGGCTTTGTAATGCTCGACTTTGAAAGGCTTATATAGGCTATTCCTTAAAGGGAAAGTATGAGATTATGGGACACTTAATCATGCTTATTTTCTTCTTGTCCAGAGTGAAACAGGAAAATTGATATCACTCATGGTAAATATAAACCTACAGTCAAAAGTTGACAAAGTTAGCTCAGCGCAAAGAGCACACTAAAATGCAAGAAAATAGCTAGCATCACCTCTAGAGCTTGTTATAACGTGTTTGTTTTCTCTGTTTAAAAAAAAGGTATAAATATGATGAATCACCAAACTACATGGTTTCATTTGAGCTTTAGATGTGCTGCTAAGTGAATTTTGTCACCTTTAGACCCAGGCTAGCTGACCCACCACCCTTTTCCAGTCTTTGTGCTAAGTTATGCTAATTGGCTACTATGCTGCTCACTTCCCCACTGAACAAACAAGATTGGTGTTGATCTTCTAATCTAATTATTGGCAAGAGGGCAAATAAGTGGAAGCATACTCTATAAAGAAAGAGTTATTTTTTTATTATGAACAAGGCAATTGGTCGAGACCAATAAGTTTGTGGAGTTTCCTGATTGCCAAGAAAAGGCTTAAGTCAGTGCAAAGGGATTTTACACTGTTAGGCTCCATTTTAACTGAGCCAGGCTAACCGTTTGCCTCTGTTCATGCTAAGCTAAGTTATCTAGCAGCTGGCGCTTTAAATGGCCTACCATACCTACAAACATGACACTGTAGCCCATCAATCTTATTGGCTAATTAAGCAAAAGTAGAAAAAAAACCCTCAAACTTTCCCTCAATTTTGTGATTTTTAAACCAAGCAGTCTCTATTTTTCTCTGAGGACATAGAAGGAGAAAGATAAAACAGGCCTTTAAAATCCTCAATTAGCGAACACAGTGAGTTTGCCAAATTCATTTATTATCTCTGTCTGAAACCTATTGTGCCCCCAGGCTGAGTGTATAAGTGTGTGCATACTCTTTCTCAGACAGATTATATCTACCTTAGTTCCCCTCTACCTCCCCTCGCTCCCTTCTCATCCCCTCCGTACAAACAGCCGCTTGGTGTGTTAGTCAGGTTCAAAGTCTGAACTCTGTCTCTTTGCCAGAAGAAACTTTATACCTGCTCCAGCTTTACAGAGTTGGGGGAATATCCCGGTGCTGATCCTTCCTGTACAGCCCTAAAGGTGACACACACACAGCCTCAGATACTGTATTTATGGGACAGAGCGGTCGCAGGGGCCCCTCCTCGCTTCAGGCCCATTGTTTTGGAGGTTTGTGTCAGGAGACTTGTCACTGTGTCGGCTACATGTTGAGTCTCAGGGTGCAGGGAGAGTATGAGAGGTTTTGGATGGACATCCTCAGGGCTTCTCTTATTCACAGAGCTGAGACATCTATCATATGGGTTCAAAGGGGCAAGAAGGATTTTCCTCTGGGGTCAGCTTACATTTGTAAAACACTGATGTGCCTGTAACTCACAATAAAGTGCTCAAGAGTTTTCTCATGTTAAAGAGTTTCACATAAACATATCACCTTTAAAACGCCCACATATAGCCACATTAAATCACAGACAGACCCCAGGTTTTCCCAGTGGGTTTTCAAAAGCATCAAATGATTTCTTACACATATTGTAGGCCTATGTTAATAATCCATATTGTCATTTTATGCTAGAAGTAAAAATATTTTTTTAATATGTTTTCCTTATATGCTACAAGCAAAGCCTCTATATGTAGGCATGTTTATCTATAGCTTGAGGAAGGAGGGGTGGAGACTAGTAAAAAAAAAAGGGCGTAGAAGCAGAGGAGAAGGAGATTAGAAGACCTCAGAGCGCAAAGATACAGCAGGCTGCAAACCACATCCGACTGCACATACGCGAGTCATATTGAATGACAAAACTTTCACAATAGACACGGAATAATCAGAGGGGAAAAGAAACATAGATTATGAGGATCTTTTTTGACAAGTCAACTGTGCCAGTAGCTTTCCAAGTTATGCCTCACTTTTGCGCAACAGGTTTTGCGAGATAAATTTAATAATAAAGTATCAGCTCCGATCAATGTAGGAAGAAGAAGCATGCTGTCCCATTTTTGGTCCTTTGGCATCGAGCAGGAGATCAACTCATGTGATGTAGTGTATGCAGAGTCAGGTTCAACTTTGGGAAGGTGCTGTCCAAGGTCTCGGTGTTTTTTACCATGCTCCTGATCTTCACCTACTTCTTCTACTGCCTCACAGGACTTTGCGATTCGGCTCCGAGGACTTTATACAGCCAGCAAGCTTTAGATTATGACATACTGGACGATCATCGCCGCATTTTGGAGGATCTGCGACCATCGCCGCGTCTCCTCTCCGACGCGCCGGTTCACCGGAATCGCACATCGTCCGCGCAGGCGGAACAGGTGGACGCACCGGGACAGCTGCCCCAACACGTGTCCGACAGCGCAAAGGAGATCACCCAGGGCAACGGCATCCCCGTGTCCAACACCTTCGGGTCCAAACGGTTTCCCCAGGCGATTATAATCGGTGTGAAGAAAGGAGGAACCCGCGCACTGCTGGAGTTTCTCCGCATCCATCCGGACGTGAGAGCGGTCGGTGCGGAGCCTCACTTTTTCGACAGGTTTTATGATAAAGGACTGGAGTGGTACAGGTAGGGAAAACACAAACACACATGCACAAATAAAGGTGGCCTTTTAGTGTACTCACACAGCAAAATTAAAGCTGGAGGGCAATTTTCTTCTGGACTTTTCGCACCCCTAATTGCTGATATGTAAAAATGAAGGCACATATAGGGCGTAAATATGAGTGTTAATTTGTTATGAACACTTTTATATGAACTACATATAACTTCAAAATCTTTGGTTGCCTTTTCAGAGAGTGCAGAATGATGAAAAGTAGGCTGAGGAGTCAGATGAGCAGTGTTTGTGTCCCTGCTGTCAGGCAGCTACCTGTGCAGAAGTGCTGATGTCTCCTTGTCAATAGACTGGAGAGCTGATATATTCAGATCACCATGAGCCAATATTCTCACTGCATACTGCACTGCAGATCAAAAGGCGAGGGGGTCTCTGCAGGAGCACTTCATCATCTTGACAATAATCGAAGCATCGCTTATACAGTTCAATAAGACATCTTCTCATGTGGATGGGAGTCATACAGACATCACAGTGATTCCTCTGATATGCCCTTTATACATCAGCCTGACTGGTAGCTTTAATTACAAACCAGATCTTGGCCTCTCTTCACAGTGATGTTATTTTTCCAAGTGGAGACACTTGAAAGGTTCATCAGCTACTGTCGCAGCGACAGCAGCTGATTTGGGGGTGACCAGGATGACCAGAAATATCATTTGGGTGTAATTTAAGACTCTAAAGGGGAATTATTTGGGACTGGCTAAAGCTGAATCCTGATCATCTCCAGATGTTCCCGAAGCTCCTGGAGAAGGTCCCAACTGTGCTAAAACTTCTCAGGAGAGTCAGAATAGCCTTGTATTTCAGACCTGGGAGCATTAGAGGTGCCATTAGGAGAGAGTGAGGTTTGACAGGATGAAGAGCACCGACTAACAAACGTTTTGTTGTAATTTAATCTTTTCTGGACTTTTAGGCCCCCCTCAACTGTGCTTTAACTGAGAACATAGGGACACATGGAAACACTTTAACTGCTGATAATTTTAGCATGCCGCTAAGCTTCCTCTCTATTTTTCTCATAAACAGACATACAGAAAATACACAAGAGGGCTCACACCTTGCTCCTCTATCCACATCTCCTCTTTTACACCTCTCACCTCTGCTGTCTCTCCAAATCATATTTATTCTTCTCTACCCCTACATTCAACCTTCTCACCACTTTCTTTCACCCATTCTTCCCTCTCCTTTAACTTCACTTCTCCATTACCTTCTTTTAGAGCGGAGGATGTCTTTATGTGGAAATACCATTGCAGACCTGGTGTTTCCAGGCCGTGTTTTATGTGTGTTTCTGTGAGTTTTAATAGGATCGACTGGTGCTGTAAAGCTGTTATGCTTTAATGCTGCTGTTTTGTTAGTGCCATAACACAGCAACAGCACTAAAATGGTCTGTGAAAGTTAGATCAGTAATAAA
>JAPZDT010000009.1:10802368-10814240 GCA_029814675.1 Acanthurus coeruleus | reverse complement strand
GACATGCAAATGTGATAATATGAATCAAACACATTCTATTGTGAGCACAACCCTGATTTGTGATCTGACACTTAAAGGGGAAGAAGCTCATAAGAAAAACACAGATGCAGCAAAGACAAAGACATCAGAACATGACAGATAAATAAAACGAACCAGCGTATTAGGTTTAATGTGTAAGATATGAAAAAAGAAGTTCACATTGCTGCTGCTGGTATTGATGCTACTGCGGCGGTCTGCCTCTGGTCACGTCCACAGCCATTCATTTCACAGAGAGGCCACAGTGAGGCGAAGAGTACATCAAGGCTAACCTGTGCTGCCTGTGCTGCCTGTGATGTGGCATTGCAGACTGACAAACTCAGCTCATCATGTTTAAAGGGCTCGTAAACTATGCTAACAATCACACTGTGCCCTTGGAGGCTCCCCAGAGCTGCTTTAATAAGGTTTCAGCTTAGAAAGAAGACAACAAGTAGAATTTAGCTGAAGTGAGATAAAAAACAGAGGAGAAAAGTGGGACATTGAATACAAAGAAGAAAAGGGTAGCAAGATAAACGGATGGAGGACGAAGGAGAAAATGAAACATTAAAACTACATCCAGATCACAGCTTTATAATTATCCAAGATTGATTTATCAAATGATGCATAACGGCATACTGAGGTTTGTGTTTGCACTGTTTTCAGCAGCAGTGACAGCATTTTGTTGTCAGCTGGTCAAACAAAGTCAGCTCTGTCACCGCATCAACAACATCTCTGATTTATTGCCTCAAATGACGCCTCCCTCCTCTCTTGCCTCCTCTGTCCTCCCGCGCCCTCTCTGGCTCATCTCCCCCATGACAAGCTGACACACTCGCCACCTCTCTGCTCCTCTTTCCTCTCAAACTGCAGGCTGGAGACAAACCAGAGCTCAAAACCTCACCCTCCTTCCATTTTATTTACTGAATTATTCACTACCTTTTCTCTGCAGTCCGTGCTCCAATACAACCCTCCTTCACATTCTTTCTTCGTTGTCCAGTTTACACCCCCTAATCTCAAACTCCACGCTCTTAGTGATACTATCTGTTAACAAGCCCCATCCCACCGTGCCCTGTCGCCAGCGCAGATTGACAGATCAATAGTCCAAACTGAAAATCGATGGTGCCCATCTCTTCATTAGGTAGCAGTTGACACCATGGCCTACATTGCGACATGGAAGAGGGGGTCATTAGCGCTGAACATCCCTGACCTTTTCCCCTTGAGTGGGTGGATAAGTGGGAGTGGGAGGTGATGTCTCCCGGCTTGCACGTGCACCGGCACTGCTCACTTTTCAACGGGCACACAAATTGAGGGAAGCTCAGAAGAGGAAGAAGAAGAAAGGCACACATAAAGAAACTGTAGAGTGCATGAATTTATGCATGCGTGTGTGTGTGCCTCGCAGGATGCAAATGAAAACACAGACAAGTAAATAAATCTGTCGGCCGTTCAACCACTTGTTGTCAAATTGTCCTTGTTCCACTCTTGGAGTACAAGATGACATTTGTGCCACTTTTACTTGCTGATTTTTAGTATTAAAAAGTTACTCAGTGGGTTATTTATCTGTGCTTGATGATTCAGATGTATGGGTCAACATTGCTCGCCAGTGCTTGTTACAAACCATCAATTAAAGTAATAGAGATGGTATTCAAAGACAACATTATGGTTTAGGCGTAGCACAAAAACAGCTTGGTTAAGGTCAGGAAAACATTGTGATTTGGGTAAAAAGAAACCAACACTGACTGTTGGTAGGAGCGGCTGTCTCCCATGTTTAAGTCAAAAGGTCTGACCTTCTCTGCAAACTGCAGATTTCTAATAATTCCACCATTTTTACAGCCATCAGTTGAATTCATTTTCTGATTTTTTTCCTAAATAATCTCAGTGGAAATGCTGCTCATTTGGAAGACTAAAAAAACAAAAAAGTGATTTTAAATTTTGCTGAGGTGTAAAAGTTCATTGTTAACAATATATTGTGACAGTGGATTGGAAGCAATTTTGCAAAAAATGATGCACATGAAGCATGTGACTAAGAAGAAATATTTGAATACATCCATATGGAGTGATGAGGAAACGACCTTCAAAGTAATACACATATCAGACAAATTGCCATATTTTTCATGAATTTCTTTTTCATTATTTTCCATCATATTTTCAATTTGATTGGGTTCCTTCTTTTGTGTCATCCCATTGCACACTCTTTTTTTTAAAGATACCAGACTGGATGATTAGCAGAAACAACATTTTTTCTCAATGCACCCAGCTCCTTATAACTGCATTATGGTAATGAATAAAAATTTACAAATTTTTAACACCAATTTACATTTTCATTTGTTAATTTTGCCAAAAGTATTGGTTAAAATATGTGCTGTGTTTGGATGAAAACCTGACTAATAGATACTTAGTTTTCCCTTAAATTAGCTCCTATTCTTGAACTGGCTCACTTCAGAATTTTCTTGAAACCTCGGTGCTATCTCCTAAAACAGCCTGCATTTCCACATTTAAGTGAAACCATTCAAGTTTGAGCAGAAGCTTTGCGATCAAAGACACATCACTTGAGGGCGTTGCACAGTGCACAACAGAAGTAAACAATAGTAAAAAGGCTGTGGATAGTTTTGATCACCTGCAACTTTTTGTTCTGTTTTTACTGATATTTGTTTTCAGCCAAAGGACAAGCATGGACCAACTATCAATGATGTCAAGATGCAGAGCACTATTTTGCTCCTCTCAGTCTGTAAAATATGAAGCATCCACTGATGTCGTCCCAGTATGCCCTTCAGGTCAAAGAAAACCTGCTAGCTGTTGGTTACAGGTGGAAACCTGCTTCTTTGGTTGCAAACCACAAAACATAAACCTGGACAGGACCTGTTTCATGTTGGTGGATGACGAACAACTAGGGAAGATCTTTCCTTATATTCAATCTTCAGTAATACTAAAATAACTGGTAATGTCCATCAGCCTAGTTTGACAGAGCATTTTGCAGAGTACTTGAAAGCAACACAAACATTTGCATACAAACATTAATGAGGTTTTAAAGGAAAACATGAAGATGTTGTGTTTTCATAGAAAAATTAATTTAGCAATATGTGTAAAAAACATGTAATTCATAGAAAGCATGTTGTCGGTTCGTTGAAGTAAATAAGATAC
The DNA here is from genome assembly GCA_029814675.1 of Acanthurus coeruleus. Lineage (NCBI taxonomy): Eukaryota > Metazoa > Chordata > Actinopteri > Acanthuriformes > Acanthuridae > Acanthurus > Acanthurus coeruleus. Next base: position 10,811,090 of record JAPZDT010000009.1, on the reverse strand, counting down.
AATCTCTGTCTTTATCAGGTCTTTTGAGGACGACTAATTAAGTGAGTTAAATTTAATTTGGTCAAACTGATTAAATAATTAGGATCGTATAATTATCAAAGAGAATTCAGCAGAATTTAATTAAATCTTCTTGTGGCTTTGTGCCCTGCTGCACTATTTTGGAACACAGACATGTCTTTAATAGTAAGACATTTGCAAATCCCTCAGAAAAAGACACCTCTATATGTGATATTTATAAATGGGTGCAGGTATTAGAAGTCTATCAACACCATGATTAAGAACAGATCATAAAGAGAAATGTTCAGTGAAGGTTCAGTGAAGGTATAATTCACTTAAACATCCAGCTATGAAACATAGAGTCAACTTCCCACACCACTCAGCTCTGTGCAGTATATGTTTGAGTGCTGTGACACATATTGTACCGTACAGAGAGCAGGCCTCACTTCTGTAGTACCAACATGTCAGAAACTGAAGCGCAGAGTCTTCTTTGTGCTGTTTGCTATGCTAGCACACGTCTGTTCTGTCTCAAGCAGTGTGCTGTGGTGAGCAGAGAGAGAGAGGGAGAGAGCCCGACTTGGCGATTAATTAAAAATGTGGCGATTCGTCTCGGCTCTGTCGTCTGTGGCTCCCCCACTCAGGGCTCAAAAGGTGCTACTTCACTGGCTCTGCTGCTATTAATCTCTCTCTCTATTACTGCTCTGATCTCCCTCTCTTCACTCCACTCTTCTTCTTCGTCTTCTTCTTCTTCTTCTTCTGGATGTCCTTGTACTCCAGCCTTGTCCCCTGTTTATCCCGAGCTTTCAGTTCATCATTTCCCTAGGTCAAACAGTCTTATTTTCCCACCACTTGACATGTGCAATCCCTTTTCTCATCTCGTCACCTTCCCTCATCACACTTTTCAAGCTCAAGTCTGCGCTCTTGATGTGACCCCTCTCCGTCTGCAGCTTAAAGGTCAAAAGTCTGTGAGAAAGATACAGACATGATGACGTCTCCGTGTAGCCCTGTTGCTGTTAACTAATGAAAAACTGGCTGGTAATCAAGGTAACAGCCTCGAAGGCATTGAGAGTGTCAAATACGTGCAGGTCTGTAGGTCACGCTGCTACTACTCACACATGGCACGCTCATGAAACATTCATGATTCAGCTTGAGCGGAACGAGCTGCGTCATGATGATTGAATAAGTCGAACTTGGCTGCTGCAAAGAATCAGCCCTGCTGTGCTCAACTCTGCCATTAATTCAGACAACTATTGTAAGATTGCATTACGCTCTCAGGATATTGTTACTAAGTGATTAAACAAACAGCCTCAATCACATTTGTAAAGACGACTCAGCGGCAGAATCGAATAAAACTTCTCAGGTGAATTGCTTGTGCAAGACTTGATTTGACGTCCTGGAGAAATAATTAGGCGAGACAGACTTTTACTTTTACTGAGACTGCAAATCTGTGGAGCAACTGCAGTCTTGGCATGCAAAAGCTTTCACTTTGCATTGCAGATTTGTTTCGAACAAGAACAGCTTGGTTTTGTTGATAACATCTCATTCTCAATCTTTGCAAAAGGGTGCAGAGCTATTAGGAAAAATAAGACAAGAGTCCGTTTAAATTGTGGGTTCATTCAGGTCCAATCTCTTAATCAATGTAGCCTTTAAATCAGGATTAATGGCAAAAGCTTTGAATTAGCATTTATGTAATTTGACCACAGAATTCAGTCCAGTATTTCTGTGATGGACTAAGCCAGAATCGATAGGACGGAGTTTATAGGACTTTCAACATCTAAACCCAAATCTCTGAGTCGCCATCAGCACCTTTCCTCTTTCATCTGACCTCCAGGTTTGCTGTCTCTGTCTCTCACACACACAGTGCACACACACCACTTTGCCTCCCTGTGTGAGACCAGGTCAGCACTCGTAGATCACGCAGTGGGATGGAGGCAGTAAATGGGTCTGACAATGACTGTGAATGGACCAATCAGTCAAAGGTGAAGACACGACAAGGAGTGTCATTAATTCAGCTCGTCCCGAGGACCCATGTAACACACATTTATCCCCGAGGTCAAGCTTTGTATCGCTCACATAATCTGTTACACATGCATACGTATCTATAACACCTCCAGGATAACAGAAAAAGGTAGAGGTTCAAGCAGAAATGATCAGATTCAGCGACACCTTGCACGTACAGTTGTGTTTTTTTGCATTTTTTATTCAAATGGCACATGAATGCATCGAGCTAAAGAAATAATGGTGCAAACAAGCTCCAAACAGGCAGGCACAGAAAAATGCACACAAAATTCGCATACGCATGCACAAGTGATTGCCACAAGGTCAGAATGACAAATCAACAGTGTGTGTAAAGGGAGACACTCTGAAGCAGCTGTGCACAACACACTCAAACCTGCAGAGAAGTGCACAGGAAAATCAAGATGCAAAGTCTGACTCCTGCATCCCACCGATGCAGGCGCTTATCATAAATATGAGCAAATTAGCACAGAATGAGCCATGCATGTGATTAAACACACTTATTTAAAAAGCAAACGTTCTTACCCGGCAGGCCGAGACAGAGCAGGACGCTGTAGTAAATGACAGGCAGTGGTCCGAGAGGGCATCCCTGTGCAACCTCAGAGGGATGCTGCCCCGCACTCCAAGTGCTTCCGTTCGGGGAAAAAACAGGGAAGATGTGGCTGTGCTCCATGGCCTCTTCCTCGTCCTCTTCCTCAGCTGAGCTCAGTGTCAAGAAACCCAGCAACAAGAGCAAACTGTCTGGTCACCGGTTTAGGAGAGAGGGTGCTCTGTCCTTGGACGCCAATCAGCATGAGAGTGTGTACGCGTGAGTTTGCGTGAGACAAGGTTGAGTGTGTGAGAAGGAGGGAAGGAATGGAAGAGATGGAGGAGACAGTGGAGAGAGAGGGAGACAACAGACGGGGGCAGATGCCAGGGATGATATGTGTTAGTAGGTGACGGAAAGGAAGGAGGCGAGAGGAGCAGAGAGAGGGAGGCGTGAAGAGGTGAGTGTGAAGGTAGAAGTGAAGAGGGGAGGATGCTGCCTGAGTGTATGAGTGAGGGGGAATGAGAGCGAGTCGAGAGCGCAGCAGGAGGAGGAGGAGGAGAGAGGGAGGGAGGGAGAGAGGGAAGGAGAGAGGAAGGTAGATGAGAGCAAGGGCATGCTATGGAGCAGAAAGTGAGAGAGAGAGAGAGAGAGATTGAGAAAAGAGGCTGCAGGTGGGAGGCTGGGGGAAGACTAAAGGATGCTCAGGGAGAGAAAGAGGGGTAACATGCCCCTGTTTGAGGGCAATAAACACAAAGAGACCATAAAAGTGACGGGCAGACAGATGTGACGGATGAGAGAAGATGAATAGAGTGTTAAGTCGACTGTGGAAAGAGTGTGTTTGCCCTTGTCAGTTTGTCAATGTGTCTCTTTATTGCACCGCGTCTTTCTGCAAGGACTCGAGTGCATTTCCAGCAACTTGCTCTTAATCATTGATCCACAAATGAATGCACGCACATGTGAGCCTAAACATGTATCCACAAGCCTATTTGCATGTCATAAATACATTATATGTAATATATCATCACATGCATAAATACATGTGATTGGATGTGTGTGTGGGGGAGTGAAGGTTGAGACTGGCTGCTCAGTCTAATTTTCCATTCAGTGTGAACTATCTAAATCTCCAGCTAAAATGTGCTAAGGAGCACAAGACTGACACTGAAAAACACAAATGTTCCTTCTTAAGAAACAGTCTGATTTGTCACTGCTGCAACCCACAGTCATTTTCTATATGCATCATCTGCCAATTTTCACACACACATTCATATACATCTGTCTCCTCTGCTTATTTCTACTTAAAATATTAATATTACAGTATCAGACAGTTTCTTTCTGTGTTGTAAATTTTAGTTTTATTGTTTAAAAGATAAATAGACCTACTAATCACAACAGAACAGAGCGGCAAAAATATAATATAAAGTCTCTGTACACTATTCTAAATCTTGAAAAATACATCATACTTTTCAAAATAAGAAATATGCATAAGAAAACAAAACATCCACAAACACAGTCACAGTTTAAAGACAACAAAATTAAAAGAAATAGCTTGTGAGGACTAAAGAGTGTATTGACACAACTGTTAACACTACTAACAAAATTAACAACACAACAACAACAAAATACAAGCTAAGGTCTCGACTCTGACTGGTAAGATAGTCAGTTATAGTTTCAGATAATACAACGGCCAAACAGATCTGTGCCACCTCAGCCATCTTCTCTTTGTTTCTACAGTCAATGCAAAACAAGTGTATTTTAGAGTAGAGATAAAATAGATTACACTGTGAGTATTTTGGCAAGCAGGGGATCTACTGGGCACAGCACTCAACTGCTGACAGCATTCACATCCTGTATATTTTACAACTGATGTGCTGCATAACCCAATTAACAAGCAGATAAAGTGAAAGTATGGAAGGGTTGTATTTTTCAACTGAGGATGAAAAACTAAACTAATACAATAATGAATTAATACAACAGATGAGGGTGGATCCAGTTCTTAAAGTTTCAATATACTGTGTAATAAAAATAATGAAGATAAGCACCAGTTATTCTGTATATGATTGAACATTTAATATTAGCTATGTTTGATTGACCATTTTTATATTTTGTTTGCCCCCAAACTGGGGGGCAAAGAGCCACTGCAGGGGAGTTGGATGACCAGGGGAAAGATATATGAAACTAAGTTGAATAAAGATTATTTATGGAGGTAAAAAAACAAACAAGAGTTTGTTGAAATTACCTGACCTTTATTTCACTAAAATTCAACTTGCAACCTTTTTGATTAGTTGCCTCCCCCGTCATTGTTAATAACAATAGTCCTTCCATTGTTCTGCATCTTTTTGCCATGGAGGAATACCTTATTCTGGCATAATTCTGGAAACCACACATCAGCAAAGTCTCGGGGAAAATATCAAGGATAGAAAAATACACAGGTAGCTGTCTCTGCTGCTCTAGACAACCTGAATCTGCCATGTCTACAACCTGCCGACTACACCATAGCGGGTGGCCATGTTGTTGGATGGACAGGAATGCCTTTGATGCTGTAAATTCAACAATATTTTCATCACAAAATATGAAAAGGGCTCTAACATCAGTATAAGGCTTGTTTACCAGCAGTAAAAATGCTGTCAACATAAAAAGGCTCAAACCTGAGGAAACTTACAGGAAGTTAATGTAACCGCAATCAGTCACATAAAATAGAGTGAAAGTCAGTCCGCTTAAGCATTTTGTTAGATCTAAACTGATCAAATGTTAAAAGTTATGTTATTTTGATGAAGTAACTTAAATAGTAACAGCACTTATTTCACTATTAACAGAGTAATAAGTAATCAGTAACTTGTTTTATCTTTAAAGCTGCCTTCCAACAAACACTATGGGCCATCTCTCAAGGAAACACAGTCATGCCCTGCTCTGCCTTCTTAGTGTATAAAAGGTGGTGCATGTGGCAGTGACACAGACTCGAGGGCAGACGAGATTAAATAGTTTTATACAAAGAAAGAGAGGATTTCGTGGAAGAAAAGAACTCATGAGTCACCAAGCTTGTGGAAAGCAGTGTATCACAAAAGAGGCTCAGGACCATCTTAAAACCTGCTTGGGGCTTCAATATGGCACCTTGAACCTCCACCACCCATCAGATGGAGAGCCCTGTATGAAAGGAAGAATTAATTACTGAAACTACCCCGAGAATGGCTGACCTGTTTCTGTTGAATGCCACTTGGATCTGATGCAGGCAAGGAAAGAAAAGAGCGAGAGGTAGGCGAGAAGAGTGGAAAGAAGCAATCACGTGCCCTTAATTCTTTTCTCATACGTGTGAACAAATGAGCTGCAGGCGACACAGGGAGGGGAGCGCCACGATTAAGTGTTAAATAAAACATGGCCAGCTGACGTGAATTGATCACAGAGAAATGTGGGACAGAGAAAGGTGATTCTTCAAGAGTCGCTAACATAGCTGTGAAAGACCCCCACAGGGGAAGTGCCTGCCTGCTCTCCAGTACTTAATACAACATCATCATTGGTCCTTGTAACACAAATTCGATTACACACAATCTTCTGGCGCTTTTGTATGGGCCTGATTGTGTTGTGTGTGGGTTGTTGTTTGCAGTTGGATTCAATGTAGGACAACAGTTACTGTACATGTGTGAGGGTATTTTTGATGTGTAACTGCAAAACAAACCAGGGCAGACGATGGCAGTGGTGCATTATTATGGTCATAACCCCACCTGACCTTATTACTTCCTGCAGTGCAGAAGGTCAATGGTGCAGAAGATCTTTGTAGGTCATTAGTGTGTGTTAGTGCAATTGTGTGTGTGTGAAGGAGGGGGGCGTCCTTTAAAGCATTACGCTATTACAGCATGAGTAAATGAGCACAGTGGGGTGAGGGGCCCTGAGTGTCTCGCTCACAGCGAGGGGCTCGAAGGAAATCAATGTGAGGGGGAACTCCTTCAGAAACACGAAGGGCCCCGGGCGAAAAAAGAGACGACAGAGCAGCGAGGGAGGGGAGAAAAATAAAGAGGGTAACATGTTAAAGGGAAAATGAGCAAAAGGGGAAGAGACTGAGAAGATGGTGGAGGAGGAAGAAAAGCTACAGAGAGAGGAAGGTTGAGGTTGATGTCATTTCCATAGTGACAAGATGGATGAGCTGTGATGAGCAAGGAGAATTTATATAAATACACACAAAATAACATGAATATAAACTCAAGTCAGGTGCGGAAGCCTCGGCTGAGCCCACCAGTGAAGATTTTACTGCAGAAATAAACAAAAAAAACATCAAGGCTGCAGGAAGCTTCCATTTAATTCTTTCATTCTGAAGAGGAAACTGCGTGCAATACATGTCATTACAGACAAGCTACGAAACAACAAGCAATCTCACATCAGATTGGTACAACATATGTCTGTTGCACTCACTAAATAAAAACTTAATAAAAATGCAACAACATGCAAGAGTTCAGACAAGATGATGCTGATTCTCAGCTTCTAAAATGAGCAGAAAAAAATCAACATCTTGTGATTTTGTCTTTTAACTGGTTAACATGGAGGATGAAGCTGAAATTTGTATTTCCATTTTTACCCAGATAAAATAAACAAATAAGCAAATTTTCCCACTCCTGTAGATCTTAATTCTTTATTAAACCAACCCTACTGTGCACGGCTGTGAATATCATCTGTCCATGTGTCCGTTTTCCGCCGTGTATCCAGGTTTACATCTCAGTTGCAGCCTGCAAGGCAAAGCGGCTCTGACATCCGTCTCCCTTGCCACATCCTTCAGGATCCTGGGGGGATCCAGAGGTGTTCCCAGACCAGATGTGTTCTGGGTTAGCCTCAGGGTCTCCTCCCAGTTGGAAGTATGCAAAATACCTCCAGAGGAAGGTTCCCTCCAGATATCCAAGCTGCTCATTCTACTACACTCTATTCACTGCAAAGAGGCTACAACAGTAACGTGGCTTTGGTGGAGGAATAAACGAAGCAGCACATCTGAGCACTACAGAAGATTTACATTTGTATACAGGCTTCTCTTGTAAAAGTGTACACACATGTAGGTCCTCATCAAATGTTGGTGTATGCGAAATTTAATCAAAGTCAGACATTTAGCTTTGCGTTTGCTGGCGGTATCCATTCATGCAGAACCGATAAAAAAAACACAAGGAGAAAGAACTGAAAACACAGGAGACAAAGAGGTGCTGCTTTGTAAACAGCCAAATATCTGCCATCTCTCTCAGCACTGCAGCAAACACACACACACACACACACAGGCCACACAGCATTTCCATTCATTAGCATTTATTCACTCTATAACTCGGGGAGTGAGAGAGGAAAACGCTACTAGATACATCAAAAGCACACACATCTTGTCAGTCAGCTGCATGATGTTCCACCTTACAAACGCCCGCTGCTCGCTGCTTCTTCTCTACATCACGCAAACATCCTCTAACCTCCAATTACCAGGAGGCAGCGCAGGAAGAGGTCTGCTGCAGCAACATCTGCCTGCCCACACCGGGGACACGAGCGAGAACGATTCTCAACCAGAAGAAAGAAAAGCATGTGAGGAAAAAACAGAACAACAGATGTAACTAGAAGGAACTCGCAGAGAACATCTTTGTCAATGCAAGTGAAGTTCAACTTCTTGTTAAAGTCACTTACGCTTAAATATTTAAACTGATACCTTAACAATGAAAACAATATCTCTTCAGAATTTAAATTCATTATTTATCTCAACTAGCCTCACTAAAATATGCCACAAACCAAAAATGCTATTTTCAAGAGACAAAATTCCTTTTTTCTGACCACAAAATCTTGAATAAGTGTTATTTGGTCTTGTTAAATTCATTATCAGGGACAAAAAACCTTCTCTGCAGGTTGAAAAACAATCCTTTAGCTTTGCAGTACAGGACTTTTTCTGAAAACTACCTCAATATTTATAACCAGTTAAAAGGTAGGACAACAAATGCTTCAGCTCAAAGTGCACATCTGTATCAAGTATGCAAAATGTCAAGAAAACATCAGGACCACCTGTTTGCACATAAAACCTGCCGAGCAGCTGAGACAGGGATGAAAACTCAAGATGAAAGTTACAACGCTTTACTGATTTCATCTGCTCAGGTTTCTTCGACTGTAAAATGAGATGGAAACGAGGCAAATCGAGGGGAGAAAGATGAGAGAAAGATTAAAGAAAGATGAGTTAGTCAT
>JAPZDT010000009.1:9210609-9222541 GCA_029814675.1 Acanthurus coeruleus | reverse complement strand
CAAGCGGCCTCGGAGCGCCTGGTGACACACACCACCACTAAACATGCCTAACTACTTTCCCGGGCGCCCCCCCGCATGCCACGCCCCCCCCCCCCCCCCCTAAAAAAACACCTTTCAAAGGCAGTCCCGGTCGTCAAGCTTTTCCTTTTTTGTGTTATTCTATGTAAACGACACTAAAAAACACTGCAATCGTGGCATCGTGGTGAGACACCGCCTCGGGGCAGATTCAGGTTCATGAGGGCGTGCGTATAAAGTGTAAGTGTGTATTTGTTATGCAAATATGAGGAGCTCGTTCCAAGAAGCAGGATTGGCGTTATTAGGCAAAATTTGCTGACTAAAACCCTGATTGTCTGAACCTGACACGTGTCAAAGTCCGATAAATGATGTACAAACACAACAAAGCAAAGAATTTGAATTCAAACTACGGTATTTCTTTAAATGCTTTTTATTTTATTTACTGCTTTTGTAATAAACTGAAGCCCTATATGGTTTATAATCTTGATTTATTGCTTTCTGGTTCTAATAGACATTTTTGAGTTGCGAAATGTCGTAAATGAATCAGTTTTACATCTATAACTGGATTAGATTAAATTTTTTTCTTTTGAAAAATTGATTCATTTTCTTTCTGTAAGGCATCTATGAGTTTAATCTTTAGTTAAATTTCTTGTTTAAGCATTCCTGATGCTTGTTATATATATATATATATATAACAGTTTATAGTAATAACAGCAGTGAAATTTCCAGGCTGCAGGCAAAAGGAGCTCCGACCATCAAAAAAAAAAAAAAAATTCCCTGCACATTTCAATTTTAGATGTACTTCTAATCCTTTCAGCTGCATGTTATTAGATTTGTGTTAGTTTAGCACTTAACTCATTTGAAAAATCATAGAATTTGTTCGTTAATGTTAAGATATTTTCATTCTAATGAACATTTAAAAAATAGGGGGAGGACTGACACTAAAGCAGGTCAGTTACATCAGAAAATGTAAATCTTTTACAGGTCAGCTGTTTGAGCAGGCCGATGTGATTCACAGTTTATCAGTTTTTCTGTGCGCACTTGTTTGTCCCACATTTGGATATAAAGTTCACCTGATGCTCTCTTCGTCATAAATATTCAGGATTCTGAAAACACCAGACGTGCTTCTTTTCTGCTGTCTTGTTGAGCCAGTGAACGCCTCGTACAAACGGTTGATTCCTGACACCAACCACAAGATTATAACCAACTGGGACCAAGTAGCTGTGGGAATGACAGAGTTGAGTTTTTTACCCTGAGAAAAATTTCTGTGTTTGTGGAGAGTATGCATGCTGTGCTGATGAAGCTGTCAGATGGTGGAGAGCTTATCCTGAATTCAGGAGCTGGATTTTATGCTGTGAGCTCCTCTTTTAGGGTGGACATCAGCTCCAGTAAGTCTATCATCCATATCAAAGTAGTTTCTGTGCTGGGAAAAACAATTTGATGACAGATCTGAGTTGTCCCAGTGTCTCAGCTCACACATGGGTTGATTGCAGTTTCACAGATCGTTTGCCTTTTCTTGTCCTGTCACAATACAAAACCATTCAGTTGATCATGTCTTGAGTCCTCAGGCCACAGTGATTGTTACGGATCCTCCCTTTTGAAAGCTAATCTGAGATCCAGGATAACCACCCTGGATGGAAAGATGGGAACACAGGAGGCTCTGGCCTGGAACATCATGAGGGATGCCTGCTCTCATGCCTCCATCCTGGGGACTGCTATTGCTGAATGTCAAGCCTCTTCCAGAGGCAGCAGTGAGGCAGCCTGGAGGCAGGGCTGGGATGGTGGTTGGAGTTGTGTTTAAAGTTTTAATTATGATAACACTCATTATAATCATGATTCTCCTGATTGGTAAGGTGGTAGTTCAAATGCCATTACTGCCTCCACTGCCGTCATTGAGCAGTTTGAGGAGAAGCTGTGATGTTGGAGAGCTTGGTGGGCCACTTTACCACGGCTTCAACAATCCCATGTTTGACAAGTCCAACAGGATGCCAGATATTCCTGGTCTGCATAGGACTGAAACAAATAATTCAAGTTCCTTGACCCAGGCAGGTGTGTACTTTGTAAATCCATCTTATGACAAGAATGAAACTAATTTTAATGCCATAAGTGGACTGCAGTGAACTTAATGATCTCTCTGTATTTTTTGGAATAAATAGATAATTTTATAGACCCATCATACACAATCATTCCACCATAAAGCTTTTTAAGAGTTCAACAACTTAAATAAACTTATAGAAATACTGAGACATAAAAGCTTTTAATACCAGACAAACAGACTTGTAAAACAAATAAAAAAAATATTAGCAGACTTTTGTGTACTTTTGTCCACGTTCCTTTCACATTAAAGAGCAGTAAAATGGCAATAAAACTGCAGTAAATTCCTCACACATCTGCTGTTGCATGAGTTCCTCACATTTATGCTTCACAGCCACCACAAGGGGGCAGTAAATTTAACCCCCAAACAAACTGCATGTGAAAAAATCCTCCATGTGTACTATAACTTTGTGCACCTTGTTATGTAACCTCAAAAAATATTTATAATGCCCCTACATTTTCCTTTATCAGCTAACAGTGAAAGCAGATTTGTTGGTAAAACACAGAATGGTGCATCATTTTTCATCCACCAGAGCAACAACATTTTCTTTTTTTGACAGCCAGGCCGTAACATATAAAGGCTCTATGAAATCAGCCGTGTACTTGTGGAGCAGCCTCATAGCACCTGTTACATCATAGAAGGACACAGAGCCTCGGTGAAAGTCAACATATAAGCCGACTCTTGTGATGTCAGTAACTTCCAAGGGCGTCTCCACGCCGGCGTGCCAGGCGAAGAAACCTCGGCTGTTTCTTCCCACACACCAGGAAAAGTCGTTGCCAGTGATGCAGCTGGTGCTCTGATCTCCCTTGCGATCGATGCTCTTGTAGGTGAAACCCACGTGCGCGCCCTCTCCCCTCAGTTCCACTTCAATGTAGTGCCTCCCCTGGTAAACGCTCTCTGATGTCATTGCCTGACGCCAATATTCAAAGCGACTGGGGTGGTCTGGGTAGCTGTGCTGCCAGGGGCTGGTGTTGGTCAGCTTTCTGTTGTCCTCCCTCACTCGCAGGAAATGATGGGTGGTGTCTGGGTCAAAGGTCAAACTCCTTGAGTCTATAATACAAGGGAAATGCAAGTTGTCAATAATTTTTTGGCTAAATAAACAAGTATGATTCAATAAAGATAAAAAATAAATAATACATGAGCATGGTATAATGAAAAGTATATTTACATTTCAAAAAGTCCTCCCGTGTCTCAGGATCAGGCAGGGATGACGGCTGAGATTCTGGCACTGAGGATTTAGTACCTAGTTTATCATGTTGCAGAGAGATCATTTAGTATTTTGTTAAAACATGAACATTTCTACAACCTGCTGAATACAATACAGATGTTTAAAAAACAAAGCTGAGCAAATCATGATGAAATAACATGACCAAGAGTCTACAGTCATGTTAGCATCTTTGCAAGACTGTAAAACAACACTGCTAATATGCTCACAATGACAGCGTTAACCTGCTAATGTTAAAATGATTAACTCAAAGATATTAATTTTTTAAGATAGCACAATGGTGACTGAGGCATTGATTCAAGTATTGTAGAATTTATGTAGTAGTGGTATTATGGGTAGGATGTCTTTGATTATATTTCCTGTAAAAACATTATAAGTTACAGCTTAGCAAACCAATCACTCTCTAATTCTGCAGCATCTGAAACTGGAGACATACAAATTAACTTTTATTATGATGTATTTACAGGAAATGCAGTGTGTTTATCATCGAGATTGTTGCTGACTTTTATCAAAATTAGTTTGCAAAACAAGACGATGACCGTATATGGCATTTTTTTGTCCTCACAATTCTGTGACCTGAAGTATCAAACTACACTTGTTTTTACCACAAGTAACCACCGGTGTCGCCAAATCAACAAAATCTGAAATTTTGGACTGCATTTTGTATGTTGACTGTATTTCATACAGTATATAAAACTACTGATCACTGAAAGCTCCCCCACAGGACTAAGCTTACCTGCTTGTCAGAAACACATTAACACACACACACGCAGACTAGAGGAGCCGCTGACCCACTGATGAGTGGATGAGCCAATTGCAAGCCACAGCCTCTCCAAATCTTGTATATAGACACTTTCAGTAAGTATATTATTACTTTGCTCACCATCTTAGTTTAGCATGGCAACATGCTAAAAGTTTCTAATTAGCGCAAAAAACAAAATACAGCTGAAGCTGGGCATGCTATTGGTTTTGAAGCCTGCTGGAAGAAGAGTCAGTAGGTCATATTGTCTGGCAAACATCCACATGCTTTTCATAGCAACTTGTCTAATTGTTGTTGAAATATTTCAGATGTTTTCTTCAGGAGGAGCCAGATGATGCAAGTACACATTATGAAACACACTCACCATTTTTACAAATCATGCTCAGTTTTTCCTTGTAGGAGGACGTGATCAGGTCACATAGTTCCTGAGTGGCATCAGTTACGACCTGGACAAAAGAGGTCAGATGGTCCATGCGGTTGATGTACGCAGTTGGTAGACAGAAATCTGCCGACCCTTTTTTCCACTCTGTGAACTCCTGAGACAAGCATAACAAGAGGACACATGTATCAAGTAATGTGACGTGAAGAAAAAGCTGTTATGTAACAAGCAGCTCATTTTCTTTGATCCAGAACTTTTCTCTGTGAAATTGCAAAAATTTCTTAGTGCTTGCTCTATGTACACTATCAACACACCGGCGTCCTGAATAAACTCTTCGTCTCAGAGAACATCATGTGCTAATCCCAAATCACATAAGACCTCTGAACAAAATCGGGTCACACTCTCTGGGTAATTTCTCTACTCATTTATCATTATTTTAAATATTTCATGTGTTTTATACCTGCAGGAAGTCAACATCAGACTTGTTCCTGGACAGTTTGTTCATTTGAGCTGAAGTTTTCATCAGTTCTGTTCTTCTCTGCTCCAGATGTGCCTGGATGCCCTCTGCCTGTTTGAGGGCCTGTCTCTGCTGCCCTTCCAGCACTGCCACTGCCCCTTTTCTGGCTTCCTCTACGGCTGTCTGCAGCCTGGCGAACTGCTGTTCCACAATAGTGCAAACCTCTTGAACTGATTCCTGAGGGGCCAGAGAGAAAAGACATAAACTAAGGAGTAATGAAATCAGAAAGGCATATTGAAACCAGACCATTATGCTTTAATTTAATGTACAAAAAATGTGTTACGGCTTAAAATTTGCCCATGTAGCATACCTTAATTAAACTTTTGTTGCTCTGCAGCTTGTTAATTGCTTTCTCAGCTTCTGAAGCTCTCAGACTGATCTCTTCTTGCTTCTTCTGCAGCTCAGCCTACAAACATTCACAAACACAACTGATGCAAATGCTGCACAAGGCCATTACTGACATTTTCTAAATGAATATTTTGCCCTTTTGTGACGATAAATGAAACACTTAAAAAGCAACAATAATTAATTTCACGTGTTTAAAGGCTCCATGGTGAATCAGTTTTTCTGTGTGTTGTGTAAAAACCTCAATCTGTGAGCGTGCCTCTCCGACATATGCAGTCGCATGCTCCTTATGCTCCTGGTTTTCACACCCGAGACACACAAAGCAGCCGTCCATCAGACAGAAGCGCTCCAGAGGAAGCTGGTGAGCCTCACAGGTCCGACAGTCGATGTCGTGGAGGGGATCTACCAGACGGTGGTTTTGAAATTTGGCGTTCTCCAGATGGGGTCTGAGATGTGCCTCGCAGTAAGAAACGAGGCAGGTCAGGCAGGATTTTAGAGCCTTGCTGGGGCTGTCAATGCAGGAGTCACATAGCACATCTTGTGGGTGCAGCGTGTCCGACGTCTCGGTGGTAGGATCCCCTGGTTTGTCCTCTATGTTTTCTTGACTCTCCTTCAAATTGTCCTCACTGTTAGTGCTAAGAGTTGCCATGTTTGATTCCATTCCTTTTCTCACCTAAAACCTGTTTTGGTTAAGCATGCTCTGCACTTACAGCTGCATTTCCTGCTTCTTCTGAGACCCTCAGAGTGCATAAGGAAAGAATTGAAAACCACGCCTAAGGAATTTTGACCTCAGCCTGTGAAACAACTTTCATTATTCACCCCTCCCCTGTTTTACTCTCTGCTCTGCATCAAACTTCACTAAACCTAAGACAAAGCAGATTACAGAGATGAGGGAAGGAAATGACGAGCGTATTATAACCGAGCCAGGGAGCACAATGAACATCCTCTGTATCATTCTGTCCATGTAAAGAGCCTGGCTTTTTTTACTGATTTTACATTCTTGGGGAAAGCTGTTTTTCTTAACCATAATGGTGAAAATAAAATAAAAATTAACACAGAATTAGAGATCAGTAAAGTCTGTGTATAGTATCATCTGGATAGCATGAGGATGGAAGCGTCTGCAGTGTTTCCGTCTGATAACAATGTTGCATAAGAGGTATGTAGCTTCCAGACAACACCACTTATCTATGGCACAACTTCCTGGCTTCATGTCGTGCGGTTAAGAGGAAGGAATGAAGTTTGTGTTTTGTGTGTGAGAAGCCTGTGAGGATTAACACAGTGAACGAAGATGGCAAAACAAGGATTTTCCAGTCTTTTTGTCTCTCTCACACACACCAAAGTTTTGACAAAAATGATGTCTCTATAAACAAGTCACGACTGAGACAGGATGTTCATTGATCTGTAAAAAATGTTCAATAAGTAATTTGCGTCTAAATACACCAGTGCATATTAGTCGGACATAAGTATGCGTAAGTATGAGGCAAATTTATTGACATGTTTGGTAAGTGAGTGTTCATTTATGTTACACTGGGGTTTTAGGAACTTTTTATGTTAATAACTAGCCACCAAACAAACTCTAGACACATTTTCTGAGAATTTAACATACTTTATTTCAGATTTAATTGTTAACTACGTATTTATGACACTATGTTCTAAATGTTGTTTTAAAGGGCTCCTTACACAACTGAACATGTATGTCATTTTGTTGGAAATTACTAAATTTTATTTTATTTATTGTTATTTTTATTTTAATTTGTGTTTTTGCCAAGAAATAGTGAAACAATTTAAAAAACACTGACATTTCAGAAAGAACAACAAAATTCCAATATGTGCAACTGTAGACATTAAAACTTTTTTGCTGTCTTTAACAGTTCTAAACATTCCCAGAAATATGACTGAGAGCAGGACCTCAAAGTGTATGACCCTGTTTCATAAATGCACATATCTTCATCTGAGCTACTCTGCAGATAAAGTACAGCAAGAAGAGCAAATTGCATGTTAAAGTGACTAATAGCATGAAATTATTCATATTTTTATTTTAAACCTATTCAACATAAAAAGTCAGAGTGGTAAACATTAAAATATGCTCTTGCACAAAAGAGCATTATTTTCAAAAGCTGAGTTGGAAGACTGTTGTAATGTCAAGACTGACAATTTATGAAGAGTGAGAAATAGTGAGTGATATATGGAGACTCATAAATCTCCTACAGGATAGACTGAACATGCAAAATAATTAGCCACAACATGTTATACGGTGTATTTATAATTTAAAAATAACTAAAGATACTGGGATTTTACATTGCTTACAACACTACAGTAAATCATAATAGTATTCTAAATAAACAGTTGGACTTTATTGTCAGTAAGCCACACTTGGACTGACATGGCCTGCTGAGTGTAAACATGGACAGAGATGAAATAAAGTTACATTAAAACTGATGTCAAAGGTATTCATGACAAAAGACACTTTAAGCAAATGCACAGGCACAAGCAACGCAGGCACATGAGTTGGTGGGAATTACCCCATGGGGGCAAACACATTTAGGGGACACAGGCCCCACAATCAGCTCCTCTGTTAACAATGCAACATGGCATGCAATTACTATGCAATGCACACTGGCTTTCAGTTTGTTAAACCATGCAGCGCAGGAGCTCGAGCCAACCAATGTACAGAGATATTTTTTAACAATCCTCCTGAGGTTAACAAGACACTGTAAAAGATTCCTGCTATGAATCTACCACATTCATCTCTTCCTGCTTGACAAATATATGCTGACAGTGTCCTTTCTGCTTTGTTACCACTGAGGTACCACGAGAGGTAAATCATGGAGTCCTCCGTGTCCGTGTGTGACATTCACTCCACAAAGCTCCACTGACCTTTAGGGCTGGATGAGCACACAGCAGGAGGGACATCTACAACAACCTTTATTATCTGCAGAACAAAATGGAGACAAGAGAAGACAGCGTGTTTGTGAGCAGCCCACTCGCTGGAATAAAATGTTGTCATTGTGAGTTTCTGCAAACTTTTAAAGATGTTGAGTTTTTACATCCTAGCTGTATCATATCAATGCTTCTACAGTACTTATCAAAGTGATGTAGCTCAGATGGCATGTAGAGGAGCTGACCTTCTCATTAGAATGAGGAGGGAATGGAGGTGGCATAGTCTTGCATAGCCAGCACAGTTTCCACTGCACTATGTCAGCGCTGCAGAAAGGTCTTGCCGCAGCAATGATCATTTATTCTAATCATTTTGTGGGATTAATTCAAAGAAGAACAAACAAAATTTTTAATAAAATCCCAATTGCTAAAGCGGTGCT
The DNA here is from genome assembly GCA_029814675.1 of Acanthurus coeruleus. Lineage (NCBI taxonomy): Eukaryota > Metazoa > Chordata > Actinopteri > Acanthuriformes > Acanthuridae > Acanthurus > Acanthurus coeruleus. The sequence continues at coordinate 9,213,888 of JAPZDT010000009.1, read as the reverse complement.
AAGTCAGAATGCACCCAAAACAATGACCACCATGAAGTGGAAGAGAATATAATCACAGAGCCAGGTATATACACACAGTCTTCTTTCGATGAGTCAGACTAGTGGTGTCATGGCAGCCAGACCACTATAGGTGGTTACTTTGAGACCACTGTCAAATTACTGTCTGGTCTTTTTACAGCTGAGCTTATGGAAAAAAAAAACAAAACAACAACATAAAACTGGAAATAAAATTGTAAAGATCGTAAAGTTTCAACACTACAGAAACGTTAAGTTAGAATCTGTTTTTTTGCTTGGTGCATACAGGCATAAAAAGCCAACACTTATTTTGGCAATGGGCTGTTGTGATTGAAGATGACATAACAAATAACTAATATGTCCATATACTTCTTTACTACACTATCTAAATGAAAATCTCATCACTCACAGTTCAGTGTCCTCGATACAGTCGGGGTCCTCTATGGTCTCTAGACGTCTCTTACACGCATCTAAGATCTTTTTCCTTGGTCCTAAGGGGATATGTATGCTCTTAAGGTCATGGTCAGAGCACAGCAACAGTGCTTCAAGGTCAATCTTCTCCCTCTTAAAGATGGAGAAAAATTCGCTCATGCTCTGCGTGGCGAGGAAGACCTCCAGAGGGCTTGTGTTCGGCTCATCGTCATCATCCAGCCCTAATTCCACTTCTTCCCAAGGCAGCTCCTCTAAGTTCCTCTCCTGCAGGCTGCGTGCACTTCCAATGCTGTCTTCGTCTAGACTCGGATATTGCTGCAGCCGACTGCGTAGACGCACATTATTGTTTGAATGGTGCACACTGGCCTCATCCCGGCCACCGAGGTCAAACATCCCCCCACTCACATAGTTCCTCCTAAAGACCATGGTGCCCAGGCCGGGCCGGTTAAACAGGGAATCGTGTCCCGAGTCAGTGCTGATCTCAGAATAGTCCACGTCGGGCCCGTGCAGGTCGGGCTCACTCATGGCACGAGAAATGGCATCGTAATTGTCTCTTGGGAACATGTCTCGGATGTTGCGGCGGCCACGGTCCTTCGGGTTGACGTAGGTCCCCTGTTTGACAAACATGACATCATTACCCAGCTGAAGGCCAGAGAGAGAGCGCACACTCTTCCTCCCATCCTCATAGATTTTAAAGGTCCCTTCGCCTTGTTTCCTCTTCTCCAGCTTCTTCTGAATCTTTGTCTTCCCTCGGTTTGTGGCATGGAGAGTAGCCTAACAGGACACAAATAATACAACAATTAGGTACAATCACAAATAAAAGATTTCAGTCCTTTCAGCCTAGTGAAAGGGCTGTTTTCTCTTGAGTGCTACTAATCAAATGTTGGCATGTTGGTAAGTTCCTGTTAGGCATCAGTTTATTTGCACTTTCACTGTGACCCAGTTAGCATTTAGGTTAGATAAGTTATGCAGTTTGGACCATACAAAAATACATCAACATAAGTAGACAAACAAACAAACAAACAAAAGATTCACCTGAGAATATGGCACACTGATGGTGGCTGCATTCAGGTTGCGCAGCTTGTGGCTGAGAGAGCTGCTGGAGTAACTGGAAAAGCTCATGACATCCGATGCAGAAGCCTCAGACGCATCCTTATGAAACTTCCGCTCCATGCGTTTGTGGTGTTTCTTCTGCATCTTCATGCACTCTTTGATTCGTCTCTCAGCATCGCGAAACGCTCGGTCCTTCAGCTTGCTGACCAGCTTGGGGTTGAGCGCTGTCTGCTTGGCGGCGATAGAATCCAGGTAACGGACACAATCCATGTGATTCTTTGTGGCGGCCATGTCCAACGGGGTGTGGTAGTCGTTGTCCAGGCACCATATGTTGGCACCGAAAGACACCAGGAAAAAAAGGCAGTTGTGGTGACCATTGGCAGCCGCCAGGTGGAGCGGCGTGTTTCCCCATATGTCACACTTGTCAGGATCTCCTCTGTTGGCAAAAGAAAAGATGTCAGCTGCAACCTTTAGATTCAGAGAACCTGTATCAGATTTACTAAATAAATATTTTCATTTCTATTTCAGACTGCTGGAAAAGTTATTGATACAGTTACTTCCTTGGTCTTGTGCTTAGATGACTCACTTATGAGTAGGCATGTGATTTTCTAATATATTTAGCACTGACCCATGTGTTGTTTATGAGGGCTTATTTAATAATTTACAGTCTAAACACCATATTTCAACAAAAGATCTTATGTTGGTAAAATATTTTGAAAGCTTTGACCAATTAGCAAATATGAGGGTTCTGTTGAAAATATCCTTGATGAGGAATTTACTATCATCAGGGGCTATAACTCACAATGCAAGCAACGTTTACCCTTGGCTGACAGTCCACAACCTGAGGGTTGCCTTTGTGTGTGCAGCACTGTTGCTGTTGGCTTGTAATATGACCAGCACCACTGCTACATTACCTGTATCCAGTTTCAGTGAGGCCAATTGGGTAGCGCCTGACCCACAAAAGCACCACTGTCCATGTCTGGTAATTTCACACTGAATTCCTCAAGTCAAAACGTCCAGCACTACAGCTGGTTGGAGGATGTGGATGACGGATGTGAAGGACAGATGTGTGTGAAACGTATTACTTTCTCATCCCATCATAAGCCTGAAATGCAGATCTGGAAAAGCTCATTTTTTTGCATACTGTCAAAATTTTGTTCAAACCGGAACTCAGTTAAGCATCTTTGTGATGATCGATAATGTTCAAAAAGAAAAGCAGGATTTATTCATAATATACATTTTGTTTTTAGCCACCACAACTAAAGATTGTAAGAACAATTTTTAACTTAATAATTCTGCATTTTTTTTCAGTTTAGAGTTGTCTGATTGGGGTCACACCCCCTGAATTTAGTACATCTACTGAACTGTCATGTGTCTTGTCCCTTTCTTTTAATGTAGTCTTGTGCAAACTGCTGCATATTTAAAATGACAGACATGAAGCCAATGTCGAAGTGCAAATGTATTATTGATGGATTACGCTGTAAGGTTTTACATCAGATCTGCCAGTCCCAACTTGGGCAGCGATTAGCAAAGTCCCACTCTGATTTCAGCCCCCTGTATCAAGAACTGGAAGGAAGAAAAAGCACGTTTAGCAGCTAGGGTTGCTTTAGGTCAAATGTAGGTGAACGACTGTCATCAGTGTGCATGATGGAAAGTATGCTGCAAACAATAAAACTATTCAAATCAAACAAACAAAAGAATTGCACTGTCATTGTTATATAGGGACATAAAATGCTATAAAGTGACTTTTAAAGATAAACAGCATTTAGCTTTAATGAA
>JAPZDT010000009.1:8845342-8856135 GCA_029814675.1 Acanthurus coeruleus | reverse complement strand
AGGTCATTAGTCAGACTGGGAGTAATTATATAACCGCAGCACTGTATCAAGCAGCCGATTTTCATGATTGTGAATTATCCCAGGTGACATCGCTGTTCCAAGAAACTCTAAATCAGAGTTACTATCTTCAATCCCAAAAACATGAGCTAGGGGAAGTTAATCAATGTTAGTTGACTTATGGTTAATACTTGGCATTCTGGCTGGCAAGTAATCACAGTGAGGGCGTCTGGGGCTATTTTTTTAGACCTGTGCTGTGGTCGAAAATCTGTTTTTCTTAGGAAGGTTCCTAACAGAGTCAAATGACCCAGAAGTAGCTAAATGGCAGCCGTGATAAGAACTGTTTTGAATCCTCTAAAAGCTTAGAAAAGGTGCATTAGTGCTTCATTTCTTACATTGCTCATCCTGTATGAAAGGAAAGGAGATAATGCCTTCCCATAATAACTTGTTTGCAACATTTTAACACATAATTTGTGAAAATTCTCCCAGTTGAAGTCTCTTTATCAAAACAGTGAAAAAATTTGATTGGATTTGTTTGCCATTGTTAAACAGCTACAACTGCTGACAAGAATCTGTCTGACTGACTCAGGCACAAATGTTTGCAGTTGAGGTGATATATTAATTTTTATTTCCATCACATTTGTCAAGTTTGTGACTTCCTTTCTCGCGCTCTGGTGTTATATTAGTGTTATATTAGAAAAAATAACAAAGCACCTTCACCTTGAATAAAATTACTCATTTTCTAAGAATTTGAACATTGTTTGAAAAATTAGGTAATTAGGGAAAATCTAAGTGCACAACTCAGTAGAACACATTACAGAGTCATTTTCAGACATTTTTAGTGTGGAAATGTATTTTTTTACATTTGAAATAACGTCAGACCCACGTCAGTAACATCCGTCACTGCCTTGTGTTAGTGCACACTGATTCTCTTAGACTGTGTTTTGTAATTTTCGAAGTCATTGTTCCTTGGTCTTGTGATGTTTTTTTCAATCAAGGTCGAGGAAAAAACATTGGATACTGGGTGTTTTTTGTTTTTTTTTTGATTATTCAACTGCACCGTTAAGTCACTGAGCATGAAGTCGGTAGTAGAGAGGAGAGAGAAGTGTGAGATGTAGAAAAGAGGAGTGAAGGGTCAGGTCAAACCTTTCAAAAGCCTCTACCAGTGACTTTTTAGCTTACTCAGCATTTAGCATGATGTAAGGGTCACCGGGGTCAGCAAACATGGCTTGGCGAGACCAGTTCAGACAAGGACTGTGTTTGTGTTGGGACACAAAGGGTGTTTCTTAGCCCCCAACAACCCCTCCCCAGTCTTCTCAGCCATGAAGCCGATCTGTCCTACTTACAGCCGTTTGTTGTATCAGAGGCTGGACAGTTGGACAGACTGACTGACTGACTGACTGACTGATGATGTTCACAAAAAGTAGAACTTTTTCTTGTATTATAAAGTGAATTTACAATGTGCAAGAAGAATCAGAATCAGTTTTACTGCCAATTAGGTTCATGGACAAGGAATTTGACTTGTTTTTGTGCATAACAAATGAGTAGAAAAACATGTAAAGGAAGATAAAAGCAAGTATTCTGAGTCAGACACATAAATATGAAATGGAAACTGTTAGCAGTGAACCTGCTTAAGCGTTAAGTGCTCAAGACTTGTGTTTTTGGAGGTTTCTATAACTTTCCTGGTCTTAAATTAAAAATTCAATCACTCAAGTCCCGACTATACTACTATTTGAAACATGTTGCTTTAATCAAATTCAGAATCAAAATCTATTTACATAAATCATCAAAGGTGATGATGCAAAACCATGAATAAACTGTCTTTCACTGTTTTCAATTGAGTTATGTTCAAAGGTATTAATAATCACATAATAATATGTGTTTAAAATATGTTTGTCCCGGCTTTTTTTAAAACAGAATCCAGTGTTAAGCTATTAGGAAAAAAATGTAGAATATGTCATTAAGCTGTGATTTATTGTTTTGTCTTCAGCGTATCCATCAGGCTAAAAAGTGATTCTGAATTTGACTGCGCATCACATATCACTTGTTTCCTTCCACAACCCACAACGTGTCATCTCCATACATCTGTTCAGGAAACCACTCCAACTGCACTGCTCTGCCTCTGACCCACGGAGAGATGGTGCGCCTGGACGAGGGACGCTTCCCGGCCCTGGAGCTCAACAACAGACGCCTCTCTGTGAAAAACTCCTTTTGCCGCAAGAATGGCATCTACACACGGTCAGTCCCAGTAACTTTTACAGTTACAGTCAACCGTGGGGTTCAGGTGACCGTTGCATTCATTTCCTGCATGCACAGATTCCACCTCTCAGACCTGTCTGAGGTTTCTATTGCTATTCAGTGCGTTACTTTGGATTCTGGCAGGAATTAATAATGTAGTGTTACGCGTTCTCCTCTTCCCTCACAATAGACTGTCAGTCTTGAGAGAAGAAACCGAGCCTCGAGGAGCCCAGCTGCTGATTCGAGCCTCCTTCCTCTCCCCTCGTTTATATTCAGTGTTTGTGTTGAGCAACAATTTATAGAACGGCACCGCACAATGCCAGTTAATTAGCATTCATGAGCTTCTGCATGTGCTCTTTGTCCGTCCATCAGCGTTTTAGACAAAGGGTGCTTATGGGTCAGAGCCGGCGTTTTTCTTCTGGCCTTCAGCCCAGAGTTTCTCTCGAGTGTCAGCGCTGTCAGAGCTATCTCAACTTAAAGTACAACACTGCCGGCATGAGCACATGTCCTTCTGCCCGTCAACAGGACTTTGGCAGGCAGCTGGCTCTTCAGCACTGCTGAGGTAAACACAAGATAAGAGGAATTTCACAACCTCGGCTGCACGAAAAAAAGTAAAGGGAATGAGAGACAAGGGTCGTTTGCACATTCGGTGGATGGTCTGCTTCATGTCAGGGCAAAAAAAGAAACATTAATAATAAAGATGTTAGATTTATGCACTACTGTACACATTATGGCAGAATGTGCTCGAAGGTGTACATTAAGGGCAGCTGAATCTATGCTATTTTCTCCTTGACCAAGGAGGCCGAGGAGGGGATCAAAGGGTCTTGAGCTGCTCCCTCTCTTTGAAGAGCTCCAATCTGGTAAAATACCCTTTGCTAATGATCTGTGGACTCAGAAGGAAGAGTGGGAGGGCTCCCTTTGGGATATTTGAAAGGGTGAAGGAAGGAGGGATGAATTAAGACAGATAAGGCAAGGGGAAAAATACAGTGCTTCTAAATAATTCAGAGCTCACTGGCAGTATTTCGGAGCGTGATCGGCAGCAAGAGCCGTCGCCCCTCCCCTACATACACGTGGCCCCTATCCTCTTTTTAAAGTCTGACTCAACCCTGTCTAAATTCTAAGTAGATTGGGGTTTGTTCAGTTTTTTTTTCTCCTTACAGTCCGCCCACTCACGTCATCCCCTTTAACCCAAAGAAGATGTCCCTTTGTTGTGTCAACCCTTTCATGGCCGTTTGTCATGTTGTGTCTTCTAAGCCTCCCGTTCTTGGCATTCCCAGTGATTTGGCTCAGTACATTTTAATTTTCATTAAAGAACTTGTCACGGTTGTCTTCTTTATGCCTTAATATTACTCTTGACATCACAGCGTTTGATGCTTGTCTGTTCTACCCCCACCACATACACCGTTTTCCATTTCAGATCATTTAAACATTTACTTTCATGCCATTCCGAGTTTACATAATGCGTTCGTCTTTTTCTGAAACCAACTGAGCAAACTCCTCTCTTTATGCCGCGTTAGCTTGAGTTGCATCCTGAGCCCACTGATGTAGCTAAGTGATGTGAGGGCAGTGGTCCAGTTTTGGCCCTCCTGCTCTCCAATTCAGCCTCAGCAGACCTTGAACGCAGCAGCAACCTTTACTGCAGAAAGAGGAAAATAATTGTCTGCACAGATGTTTTTCTCTGCTCAACTTTAAAGGCTTAATGACTGGAGCCAGAAAGAAGTCAGGGGTCTTTTTACTTGACCTGCGCTCATAAAAGAACTTTATAATACTCTGCTGAGCTCAGGGCCATGCTTAGTTACGCCGCTTTTCTGCAGGAGGTCTAAATCTTGAGCCGTACAGTCATTCTGCTCTAATCACCACAAAGAACCCTTTCATGAAGATGTTCATCTGTTTAAATGCTGGATACACTTTGTGCATCTTGTGTCGGTTGAGGTGAGCTGAACTCTTGCAGAACTCGCCCCCTGCCAAAGCTACTAATTGACACTTTGCAAAAAACTATTCGACCAATTATAATTTCTTCCCTATTTTTGTGTATTGGGCTTCCATGAATGCACAAATAACTAATTCCCTGCCTTCTGAATTAAGTTATCATTTTCATTTTCATGATCGATGAGTTCGCGCTGAATCTGTGCACATTGATCCCACCGAGTCCCTTCTGAGATGTGAGGCTTCTTTCTTTTTCAGAGCTATTTTGCAACCTTCCATTAGTCATCTGAGCGGTGTCAATCAGGCGCTTTAATGTTTACTCAAATGCGTTCTCAAAGAAGAGAGAGTGCTTGAAAAGCTGTTTGAGCTTCCAAAAGGGAAATATGATGATGATCAAATGATTTTTTTTCTCTTATATAACCATTTGATGTCTCTAATTTTCAGTTGCTTTCTGCTTCTTACAGACACTCTTTTTCTATCTCCTTTTTTTTTAATCACCTGTCCAGGTCTCCACCCAGACCCAGTCCTGGAAGTCTGCACTATTCGGATGAGGATGTCAGCACTAAGTACAATGATCTGATCCCAGCAGAGAGCAGCAGTCTGACTGAGAAACCCTCTGAGATCTCTGACTCTCAGGTATGGGCAACGAACTTAAATAAAAAAGTTAAACTCAACTGTTTGAATTTCTCAAAGTAAGAAAGTCCTCAAGGGCAAAGTCATAGCCCTTCCAACTTAAAAAATTCCTCTTTTATCCCACTTTATTTTACTCCTGTCACATTCACCGTCTGTCTTCTTGGTAACCTCCATTCCTTTTTGTCAGAATAACTGCTGTTTCAAACGCAAGAATTAGATGTCAGTCTAATTATGGAGCCAAAATTTCTGAGGATAAATTAACGACAGTGAGCAGGACAATCTGCCTCAAGTGGATCACCATGAAATGAAGCATCCTCTGTTAACGTAGGCCAGCTGTGATTGATATCTCTGGTTCAGAGTTTTTAACACTAATTTCTCCCACGAGAAGGAGGCACGGCGCTGATTCTCATGTCTGCTGTGTCTGGAAATGTCTTCCTAATTAATCTCCCTCTAACAGAAAATGTTACTTGATTGTCATGTGGTGAACTGAAAGTCTTTGTGCATGTATGTATGTGTGTGTGTGTGTGTGTGTGTGTGTGGAAAAAGGAGGTTCAGTGAAGAGGCAGGGAGGCTAAGAGTGATGATGAATGATGGATGCAAAAGGCAGAGAAGCTGATTGTAACAGATCGTGAACATCTGTCTTCCCACACTCTACGCTGCCAATTTATCTGGTACCTGCGCAGTCAAAACACCGTTCGACCCGGTTTGAACAAACACCGCCCTCGTGGGAGACACAAACTGGTGTTATTCTTTTCCTCTGCATAGCCTCCCACTGTTTACCTGCCACTTGTGCAAATAAATGGTGCTTCAACATCTGCTAAGCTGCGGTGTCTCAATAGAGCAGTAGATGGGCAGGCACTTGTCAAATGTGCCAAGTGCGTAATGTTTTCTGTGAGAGTAATTTGCTCTATTTTTTTTTTCTTTCTTTTATTTTTTTTTTTTTCCTTCTACTGTTTGTTTCCGTCAGCCGGTTCAGTCTGCTGGAAAAGTGACAGGATTCACCCACACAAGCATTTTACAAGCATCTTACAAGACTGATAGCTTCTTATAACAGTCAAATTAATCCTGTAAACATTGTCTCTGTCCAATTCTAGGACGCACTTGTGTATGCTTATTACATCTGTGCTCCACGGAGCTATGGGTGAGCTCCTCTGTGTGAAGGATGTGCAGTAGAAGTGATTATGTGCCCCGTAGAATTGCATTCGGATTAATAGATTGGTCTCTCAGTAGATATATCCTGCCGTGTTATTACTCAGCAGTTTGACAGTGAGGATGCGGTATTAGAGGTAGTTGTCTTTGAACTGGGTAGTAAACATCCTTAGCATATGTCTGTTTAGTTAACTGGCTGATTTTTTTTAACCTTTTTCACAGTTAAAGTGACAGCTAACTGTTTTTTCCTCGCAGGGAAGCGACAGCGAATACGAGATGGATCAGAGCCGGCAGAAGACCCACTCCTTTGTCAACCACTACATCAGCGACCCCACCTACTACAACTCCTGGCGGCGGCAGCAGAAGGGCGTCTCTCGTCCGCCGGCGTACGGCTACTCCCAGCCCGAGCCCCTTGTGGAGCAGGAGTCAAGGCAGCACCCACCGCCCGTGCCCCCTCTGCCGCCTCTGCTCCCCCAGAGCGCCCCGTCCCCGCAGCCCCAGTGCCAGGGCCAGGGTACTCTGTTCAGGTCTAAGGGAAGCCGGACTCCCACCCCCTCCCTGCTGTCCTCCGAACCCCCCAGCCAGCACGGCACCCTCTACCGGCCCCCCAGCAGCCTGGGCTGTGCCGCGCAGGCCCCTACCGCTGGCTTCTCCTCTTTTGTTTGACACACAGCTCTCCTTCCAATGACAACAGGACCCTGAGGACGAGTTTTGATTTTGTAGTTGTTGGTTTATTTGTATTTTTGCTCCCCCTCTTTCTTTTTTTTTTAATTTGATCTTTTGTTTCTTTTCTGTCTCCGACAGAGTTGTTGCTCGATATTAAGCATCGCAGGCATCTTGAATAGTGTTTTCTCCTCCGTGAAGAGTGTGTGTGTGTGTGTGTGTGTGTATGACTGTGTGTGGCACGTATGGCTGGCTAATCCATGTGATATGTGTTTTATGAAAAGACAATCATTTGAAAGTTTTATGCATCGCTTAAGTACATTTATTTGAAGGTACAACCATGTAAACAAGGAGGAACGGAACCCGAGGTTCTGAAAAAAGAAAGCCTTGTTTTAAAAACACTGTATTATTGTTTAACATGAGAGCTTTATGGAAAAAAAACAACCACCTTAGAACCATATAGAGTATGGACAACTTGGCTTGCTGAGACTGTACAATGGAAAACCAACAAAGGACAAAAGTGACAGTGAGGAATGGACTCTGGCCCAGAGAGAGGCACCGGTGGCCCCCTGTGGCCCCCGGCTGCCTTTGAGTTTCTCACTCTGCCTAATCATTGTTGGAACTGCATTATGTGTTTACTATATGTACTTGTCTCATATTGTTTACCAGATATTTATATCAAACAGCTTCAAGCTAAACATTTTCATAACATCGCTAGTGGCAATGTTATGAATCACATTAAAGCATTGTGGCACCTTTATAGTAGTCCGGGGAATGTGTTGATTGTGTGCTGGTACTCATGTCAATAGATAACACAAGCTAAGACAACTTTTCTTAATGTGCATCCATTTGCTTTTATGTTCTTCACAGAATATGACTGAGGACCAAAAGCACAAAATCTTCTTGGTTCAAATATTATCTCATCACAATCACATCACAACATGATGCTATTTATAGCTGTCAAAGAAGTACAAGAATAACTGTCTTTGAAACAAAAAGAACATTTTTTAAAAGGTGTGATGAGATGGAAAAGTAGGTTTACTGGAGGTTTAACAGAGTATGAGATCTAAACTGTCATGTTTTTTTGCACAACAATGACCAAACGGATCTAATTTTCCAAAAATGCAACATTATTTGAAAAAAAAAGGTATTTATCAGCAACAATACAAAAAAGACGACCTTGAATCTGTCAAATACAGACAGTAAAAATCCTAAAATAAGCTGATATTCAATCTGTTTGCTAAAGAGATCGGCCTCATCGTGGATCTGTGTTCAATTAAAAAGCTTTATTTAATGATGGACAACAGGACACAGGTGTTGTACATGAAATGCATCACCGACGACATGAGATCATGTGTGTTTTAGCATGTTACAGTGTAACATAGCATTGACATGATGACTGAAAATGTGTTTTATGCTCACTGTGCATACAGATACATTATGTTACAATGAGATGTTTTCTACAAGACTTTTGGAATATGCTGGATCTTGACTTTAAAAGTTGAATGGGACATTGCTGTGCTGGAGGTGGACCCATAGTGTATAAAACTTAGACAGTCGGTCCAAATATATCATCTGTCAAATTTCCAATGTGAACATCACTGTATACATCATGAAGGAACCATTATGGACCTATTCATGGTAGCTCTCTAAAATAAATTATTCTATTTTGTAATGGCTTTTTTTCTTTATGCCTCATTTGAGTATTTTAGAATAGAATAGTATGCAGAATATATATTTTTGTGTGCGAGAGTAAAACTGGAATAGTGGTATAAAAAGAAGGTTTTAAAGAAAATAGAAACCATATCAAAGCTTGGTGACAACTGTTTAACACAGACAGTCAGACCTATTTGCATGGTCTGTTAGACAAAATGATTGTAGGTGACACTTGATCCTACAGTGCAGAAATGACCCGATTCTCTCAGCCACAAGAGAGACATAATTGGGATGCATAAGAGCATGAGTTACAGGGAAGAATTTGAAGAAGAACCTGATCCGGTGCAGGCATGCTGAAAAGCTGGGGGAGGGTGAGAGAGTGTGCCTGGGTAATCTCCTTATTTCAGGCCGGAAAACATTGATCTTGAGCAGGAAAAGGGGGAGAAGAACAGAGGGGATCAGGATTGAAGGGTTTTAAGGAAAAAAAGAAAAAGTAATGTCCAGGGTGCAGATAGTCAGTGTTTGAACATCTGTGTTTGCACCCATCAAACACTCTAACAAAGCAAAATGTCAGTATAAATCATATATTTGCAACAGAAGACAGATTCTCACATTTGGGCAACTGAAGATAATGCAAATCATTAGGTTTTCTTACAAGTAATCCCCAGCGTTAAGTCTGGAACTGCAGAGAAGAGATCAGTCATATCACATCTCAATATCCCATCTCATGTATATTTTAACGCCCAACTTGTCTCTTCACCAACACTAAAGCACAGTTTTTAAAAGCTAAATGTAACATAATGTTTTGTGGCATTTTAAATAATTCTATTTTGTAACTCAAAAATATGGTAATTTTTCACACTCAACACCATCATCGTTCACCTACTGCAAATCCACGCAAACAGATTAATCTTTTATTCACGCACACACACATAGATGCAGCTTCTCATCAACAAATCTGTTACATTTTTTTTTTTTTCTTTTGCATTTTAGTTCAGTATCCCCTCATGGGACCAACTTATACAGAATGTGTCCTAATTCTGACTGTGCTTGTTGGAGCATGTTTGCAACACAGCTAACTCATCTTGACTGCTGACTCCAAAATTGGGACAAAATCCCGATGGATGACTGAAAGAAATTGGACGTTACAGCTTTAAAAAATAAAGTTTTGATGATCAAAGGATTTATTTAAAAATGTAGTTAAGTTATCTCACTCAGAAACAGAAGCATCACCCATCCATCATAATGCAGTTATGCAGTTCTGGCTTCTTCCAACCCAAAAGCCAGAATAGATGTCAGAATTGGATATTCCTGCAAACCATGGACATATTAAACTTTTCTAAACCTCTGAGTTAAACTTTATGTCTCTTTGTATTACAATTTCCAAGTTTATGTTGGCTTAGGTTGGAAAATGATCATGTTGTGGCTTAAAAATGCCCAGTTTTGTCTCCACAATAATGGCTTGGAAATGTCCTGACGGGCTGCCAAAATTACGCAGTTTTGTCAGTTAAAACAGGAAGAAGATAATGTCTCAAAGTGGTTTGCAACAGTTAGCCGTTTCCCCCACCGGCATCCTGATATACATGTAGTGCAAGCTACATCCCTTTGATATGTATTGTGGAAACATTGTTATGATGCATATGTTCGAAAATTACAAATTACAAGTATGCATGAAATATAAAATGCCAACTTTTCATTCTAAAGACTGAGTTGCTCCTTTTTTAGCAGTGAGAGAAATAAAGGTTAAGCATCCTAATGCTAGTTTTGTGAACATGGCTTTAAGCCCTGAATGAGTTGGATAATAACTTTTCTCCACTGTCTTCTGCAAGGTAGAGTGCTGAAATTTGCATGTGTTTGGTCAAACAATCAGCACTGTCTAGATTTTTTTCTATTTTTCTTTTCTTTATATATTGCTAATGGCCACTACCGTCAAAACTATGAACCACTGGGCTGTGTTCGCTTTCTGCAGGCTTAGCTGTGAAGCCTGACCTTATTTTGCACCTTCTGCTGTGAAAATAACATAAAACTTAAGACTGACAATATACTACATCCCATCTGAGGGATCCAGGATCTATTGCACTGAGAAAAGAAATCATTACGTCACTCAGCTCCTCATCTAATCTTTTAGCACAACAGCTATGCTACAGAGACGCACAAATGTTCTGGGAGGTTAAAGGGGTCTCATGTACAACCAGGGAGCAACCTTAACATCCGACCCTCTGAGCATCAGGAATAAAAAAATTCCAGAGAGCTAAATTTTTTCCTGAATGTCCAAATCACCACAGCAGAGACTTTTTTTAAAAAAAGAGTCAAAAACATCAACCATGTAGTTAGCAAGGGAAAAGGCAAAGCCGAGACACAGCTGCACATATTGATGTACTGTACTGATGTAACACTGAACAGAGCTGTCAAAGCTGCCGATGCAATGCAACGCAAAGCTGCAACAATATGAAAGTGTTGCTGCTTTAACAGAAGAACTAACATCTTGGAGTTTTGATCATTTTAATTGAAATTATTCACATTTAAGTGAT
>JAPZDT010000009.1:8763150-8773934 GCA_029814675.1 Acanthurus coeruleus | reverse complement strand
TCAATTAATGAAGAATAAATCAAGACTAAAGCAGACTAATTTGAATACTTCTTCTGCCACCGACTGTCTGCATGTTTCAGTACCATAAGGGTTAAGTAGAAACACACATGATGATTGTGTTTTGATTTTGGGCAAACTGACCCTTCAAAGTAAAGTGAAGAGTTAAGAGGGCATCAAACTGGAGAGGTGACCTTCTTTAAGAAGCCTATAATATTATTCACTCCTCATCCTGAGTATTTGAAAGTTTCCTCAGCTGCGAGGAAAATGTCAAAAGTGTCTGTTCAGACACTGACAAAGTCTTTGCAAAATGTCCTGCTTTGAATATCTCAACAGACTTCATGCAGCTAAGATAACACAAAAATAAGTCCTCTCCAGGTGTTGTATTTTTGCTTTGCATCCCTAAATCCTATCAAACCAGCACTTTCCCTGAATAATGATGAGATTTCAAATCCCAGAGACACAAAACAAATCCAAACTCAAAGATTGCACTCAGTGTAGATCTTTACCAGTTGTGTCTTGGGGGAAAAACAACAATGATGTAAAATGTCAATTTGAAAATAAAAATGCCAACAAAAGAAGGAATGAAAACTAACGTGAACGCCATGTACATTATTGTTTTAATTCCTTCACATACAGAGGAGTTTAATTCTCAGCTCCACTAATGGAGTACAGATTCCAGCACATACACAGGACCACAATGTAGATTGGTCTTGCCATTCAAGACAGTTTCAATGTATGTAGTGCAAAACGCAATAAACAACTCATGAAAAAAAGTTAACACGACAACAACAACTTTCTTGTATTTGTTTAACAGCAACTTCAAAGTTGCGCCTGTCCACTGATGTGGGGGTGGCAATGCAAAAATGCAGCGCTGCACAGCAAAACACTGCATTATCCATTAAATAGATGCATGCACAGAGTCCTTATACATTACCTTATAAAATGAACGGTTTAATTCCACTGCTAACCTTGAAATGTTGAGAATAAAATGAAAGATGTAGTGACTGTCAAACTGATAACTGCTTACATTTGACATCCAATCTGGTCCTTAAAAATTTGGATCTCTGACACAAAGAAGTTCACTTATGACAAGGTTGGCTTTTCAAGATAGTTGGAGTGCTTGGATTTCTATTTCTTTCATTAGACCGTCATACTTGATTTCTGTATTTTTTCTTACTTTCATCAGTGTTCTGTTATAAATTGGTAGTTTCTAAGCTCAAGAGTAAACCTGATGACATTCTGAGTTTCTTTTGCAGACTTTAATATGTATGTTTATGAATATACTAAATATGGGACAAACATCAGCAGATTTATAACTCCAACTTGAGTATTTTTATAATGGCCTCGAAAATGTAGCATCAGTCCAATAATTTACTTCCAGTGCTTATTACTTCTGTCAAACTGCAATCAATCATTAATCTGCTTTGTTGATATGTGTACTTTATCTAAAATGGTCACTTACATTATGGACAGCATGTACTTGGATGTTACCTAATGTACACACATACAGTCAAATGCAGAAAGGCACATCACTTTGCACTCACATCACTGTTGGAGCAAGCTCCAGATGTCAGAGATCTGAGCCCATTAGAGGGTAAAGTGGACTGATGGATGATCTCATCCTCCCCTCTACCCCAGAAAGAACAAACAAAGGCAAAACAATAGTAGGACTGACCGACTTTTTACACACGCAAAGCTCTCAGTCTAATGACAGGGTTATTAGGTGAGCCGAGAGGCAGATCAAGACACTGCTTTTGCTCCTTAAGTCCTCCTTTAAGGTCTTCCACTCTGGCTAAGGCCATTTAAAATGTCTATAAATTCTCTGGAGCTGTGCTAGAGTCCATCTTATCTTCTGTTGCCTGAGCGGATTTCCTCACTTGATCCTGTAGAAAAGGTCTTATCCCTCTCTGCTGTCCTCCAGGACACGGAGGCATCCCTGTGGCAGGTTGGAGGGCTAAAGCAGGCTTAGATGTTCTGGTCCTGCAGAGTCTTGTACAAGCTAAGAAATCCCTTAATTCTGTTAGCTCCTTCAGGTGAGTTCGAAACAGTGACTGAAATGAAGATGCACAGACTTTGATAGATTTAGGAAAGAGCATTTGAGGAGAAATAAGAGCTGCATCTGGATGCAATGCCTCAAAAAAACATGAAGCAGGGTCTGTTTCCTATTCTCAAACTGCTGGTGACATTCCAGATGCGGCACATCAGTTCACTTGTAAAGTGTTTATCCAGTTAGAGAAAGAAAGCTTTTCAAACACATGATTGCACTGGTTCAACAGAATGACCTCATGCTTGTTTTACCTTAGAAGGAAGTTTCTTGTATTGCACTGTATACAGACAGTTCTCCAGTCCTTTCTGCTTTGACAGACAGATATTAACAAGCACTCACACTGAGAGCACTGAAGCTGTCTCTAAAGCTTCAAAACAAGTTTTCCCATATAACTGTATGAGTCGTCTGGATCTTTTTTTACAATATCCACATGGTTCATCAGTTTATTATCAAGGTGAAACACTACATTATCACTTCATTTTCAGGTCTGTTCAAAATAAATTGCATCTACTTACACTTTTGAAGAGGAAAATAAAATGCAGCAAACTTTATGGATGAAAAATACATTGTTAAGTGAAATAATTAAAGGAACGGTTCACACAAAAATGAACATTCAGTTATTATCTACACACCCACACACTGATGGAAAATCTGTTGAAGTTTCTCAATCTACGAACCAGCGAGCTTCACAGAAAACAAAGTTGCTGAATTCTCAGAAACATCTGCAGGACTTTGTTTAATAATGTACAAAAACAACAATTTGAGTAAAATAAAAAAAAGAGCTATGTGCAAATCAATACTTTTGATTTACAAATCATTGTGCATATTTATGAAGCCGCACTGTAAGATTTATAATCTGTGCTCAGAATTCTGATTGCTAAACCCTCACAAGGATTTGTAATCTGATAGTGTGGATTTACACATGGCTCTTTTTTTTCTCAGCTAATAACAGTAAGGCTCCATAAGAGTCTGACTTCTGCTTTGTAAGTTACTGTTCTCCCTGCTTTAGTAGCTCATATAGAGACAATAATTAACAGAAAACTATTTACTCACATATGAACAAATGGTGGAGTTTTATTGTTACAGTTTATTGTTATCTACAATTATCCAGAAATATAATCACTCATACAATGAGCTGCAACACAGCTTTATTGTCATATTATTAGTGTCTTCAAACAATAACATAGTTTTGCCATTTGACAATTTCCAAAAACAGATCCTACTGGTCAAAGAGCATATGTTGACTGGTATCATACAAAAGGTTGCAATGAACATTCACCAGCCACAGCAGCAACTAGATACCCTCAAGTCAAAGGCTTGGAGACTGAGGGTCCCCAAGGGAGTATATCCTAGATGAAAATGCAGCCCATTATTGGAGCTGAAAACAGGTGCTTTCAACAAAGAAGCTGCATCATTATGGCCCTGTGGGAAATGAGGGAAAATATCAAGGTCCAGGAATTTACGTTGTGGCCTTTTGAAAGCAAAACAGATCAGATGCCCGGGTTGTGAATCAAACCAGTGAGGCCATTTATGGAATAAAGCTGGAAAACACAAGAAAAGCTTATTTTATTTTAAGCAGGAATGGAGGAGAGTTCTCTAAACCAGAAAACAGCAGGTTAATTGGACATGCACATTAAAATTATGAGTTGTTTTGAATCTGCCATGTATGATGAATTGCATTCATTACTGAAATTATCATGTATCGCTGAATGACACATAAACACATAAAACATAGTGCAATTATTTTATGCTCCAATGTCAAATTCAAATGATATAAATAAATAGCACTTTTAGTACCAATATAGGTTCCTCTAAATCTTCTCATCTCTTTTTTTGCTGCACATAAAAAGCATAAACCCAGAGATCTGAACATACTGTGAGCACAGTTCATAGACCATACACTTTAGGTTTGTGTCTTAATTTTTTGATCTTTATTCTGCCTGTATTTATTGTTCAGTGGAGAGACCGTGCATGTCAGCAGTACTTTGAGGTCACAAGAAAGCAGAGCCACGGCCAAGAAAAACTTCTCGCCGAAGCTTCGTCTGGGTGGAGGTCCTCTAAAGACACATTATGCTCCACATTTCCACCGCTTCTCCTTCCCCATGATTTTGTTTGAACATTCCTGACGTGCTTCCTCTCTCGCTTCTTTTTCATTTCGCTCATTTCTTCGGATTACAAGTGCTTACGGATCCCACTTTTTCCCCCTCGGATATCTTAAGCATCTCATGAGCAAAGTCAGAGGAACCAGGTGCAGACTGTTGCCTCAAAAGCTTCCTCACTCACAGTGAACTACCTCCTTGACACCTGAGGTGTTGATGAAGCTCTGCTGTCTAGCTTCATGCTCTCTATAGCCTTCATCGAGGACCTTGGCTCCTGTCAGAGCAGAGCAGGGTCCCTTTGATCTGGGCTGAGATGACAAGGCTGTGTGGTCCCAACGCCCCAGGCCTCCTCTGTCACCACAGTCAGAATATGACAAGGTCACTCAAGGGAGGGCAGGGGTGACACACCCATGATCCCCAGACAGTCTACCTGTACTACTGGCTGCAAGAGAGGGTGGTCTACTATGGGCCCCCTATTTGAGGGAGGGACCCTTATATGAAGAGTTTGCAAAGGTGCATTCACGAAAACTGTGTTTATGTTTATTTAATCTACGTTTGAAACTGCCAACAAATAAAACCTTGCAAAATAAGAATTGTGTAACAGCTACAGCATAATTAAATATAAAACAAGTACCACAGGTGACAATGAAAAAGCAGGTACTGTCAAAAGAGCAGCAAAAATGTAGAAATCTAAAGGTGCTAATTTATTTGTTAAGTACATTTTTATCTCTGTACTTTAATCTTCCCAAACAGATTGCAGTGTGATATTAATATATTAATATTTCAAACAAACTGTTCCTTATGTGTATAGCAGTAGCGCTCATGTTTTTTTCTGCCAGGCCTCCCTTGAGAAGCCTCTGTGAACATATTGTCTGATGAAAAACAACAGAACTTCATGTAAAGAACTTCACTGAAAGTTAAAGATCTCTGTGCGTGCTGCTTTTCAGGTACAGTAGCTATAGAAACTGGCAGTTCTTCCTGAAGATAAAAGACCTCTTTGCTCTGTGATTCAGTTTGAACATGAAGTCCAATTCATGTTCTTTCAGTCATTAGGTTTTGATTTAAAGACTAAACTTTTCAGTAAGATGTGGGGTTTTTGTGCTTTTTTATGTGCAAACAATGTAATAAGTTATGTTCATGTCTGACAAATAAACAACTGCAATAGTATTTTTGTCCATGGCTGGGCACTTCAGTATGCATGACAAAATAAAGAGTATAACTAATCAACAAGAGCTGTGCTAAACCTCATGTAATGAAGTGGATATAGTTTGCAAATCCTTGTGAACGGTAAATGATCCTCAGAACCTCAGTGTTGCAAAACTCAAAAGTTTAAAGCTTAGTATGAATTCAGTCACTGCTCTGATTGAAAAGTAACTAACTCAAGACTTTTGCAGGCAAAGCAGTTAAATAAATCAGAAATCACCCCAGTACATGCTGTTTGTCTCTAAACTACGCTCATTAGAAATGCACAAAGTCATTTTTCAGTCCTCCACTTGTATTTTCAATCAGTCACGCAGTTGTCACATCCTTTGACGGTATTTTCTGTGCTAAAACGAAGCCAAGCTGGTCTGTGGGCAAGCAGTCAACCCCCCGAGGAAGAGACAAGACAAACATGATAAGAGGCTGCTGGTAAAATTACAGACTGCAGGCAGCCCTTAATGGAGTTCAGCTCAGGGTAGAGGGAAGTATAAGGTCAGTCAGTCAGTCATCGACGCTCCTACGCTGACGCTTCCTACATTCCTGAATACAAATGTCAACAGGAAAAGAGGCCGATTATAACATTAAGTTCAGCCTTTTAAACACAAGACAAGCATGAAAACTAAACTTTATTGAAGTCTTTAAAAAAACACAAATTTTAATACTGATCCCACATTCACCAAAGCATAAATAAGCCGCATGATGCCAACACAAACAGTGCATTGACGGTAATGAACTCTCTCCACAGAGCTAACCATGCTCATTAGCATTGAATAAACACGCTAGCTGCACTAGAAACCTGTTGCATATTTCATAAGGGTTGTGACAGTCTATTGAAAATTCAATCTTTTCCAGATTTACAGTACATACTGCAGCAGCAGGGGTGGGCAAATACCATTAACCACCTCCGGTATACATACTTTCCTGGGGTCACGATGGACATTATGAGCAATTTTGCCAAATATACACTACACAGGTCTTAAGTCAGGGATTCAGGGCTCTCTGGATGTTTGATTTATGGAGCCTTCAGTTTTCAGTTTGGCAGAGTCATTCTTGACCGGAGTCCCCAAAGCTTTAGGTTAGAACAAGTGCTGTGGGATCCAGTGCTCTAATTCAGCTTTCAAGCCAACTGCAATACTGCAATTTTTTTTTTTTCTTTTTCGTCCATTTTACTTTTCCCATGGCCTATGAGCAATCAGCTGTTATATCCTGCCTGTAAATCTCTCCATCACTTATGGCTGCCAGCCCGGCGAGGAGGAGTTGGCTCGTCCCTCAGGTTGCTCGCCTCACATCATAAATCCTGGACCATCTGAGCTCAATCTGTCTTTCAGATCCACGAAATGCCAAGGCTACCTCAAGGCCTTGTTTTCCACTAGTGTTGGTCTCATATCAAGTGTGCTGCGGGTGTGTATGTATGTGTGTGTGTGTGTGTGTGTGTGGTGATAGTGGTGGGGGGTGCAAGTGTAAATGTTCATCTGCACCTGAAACAATATCAAGATGTGGCGTTAACAGCTATGGTATTTTAAATGTCATATAGTTGGATAATATTAACTTCAATGTGCTTTTTATTGTATTTGTATGATGTGCCATCTAAAGTGGTGTCATTTCAAAATAAAAGCGTCCAGTAGTGGAAGAAGAACTCAGATCTTTTTACTGAAGTAAAGTAGCAATACAACAGTACAAAAATACTAAATTAAACTAAAGTTTTACTCAAACATATGGTTCAACACTGGTATTGGTGGGGCCAATTCAATATATTAATAGATTATTAATTATTGGTTATAATTTGTATTATTAGCATATGCTAAATCTGCAAAGTAACAAGTGATTAAAAGCATTAAATAAATGCAGTGGAGTTAAAAGTGCATGTTGCCTCTGAAATGTAGTGAAGTAGAAATAGTAAAAGTAACAGAAAATGGCACTCAGGAACAAGTGAAGTACACTATTAGAGTAAATGTACTTAGCTACTCTCACACAGGTGCACAATATTTACTCAATACACATTGGTCCATGTCTGCACAAGTACATTCATTTTTTTATGTTGGCTTTTTATGTTTGACTTTATTGGCTACACTACATTTTCAAAGTAATTAGAACAGTGTAGTTTTGAAAAAATATTTAAAATAAATCAATGCCAGCACTTGCAGCCTAACTATATTAGTAATCCACATGCTTTTATGAGCCTCTATGCAAAACTTAACAAGCAAATTCATTCAAAAGAACCCCAAACACACAAAATACACAAAAAAACAAACCATGGTACAATAAAAAAATCATAAGACCCATTATTGTAAATGACTAATCCCTCTTTAAAAAGTGGATCAACTTGACTTTATAAAGATCCATTTTAAACTCTGTTTCTCATATCTCATATAACAGACATCTGTTCTCTATTCATGCTGTCATTCAAGCAAAACCTACCATTTATTACGTTTGTGTGCTTGCATGTATGTACACGCTCTGTCTCTCAACACAAACACATTCACAAGGCACCGCAGCTGGAGCTCACACCACACCCCGGCAAACAGTTATTGAGCTGGTATTCGAAAAGAGGTGGCAGAAACATGCGCACTGTGCCAGGAACATAGTGCGTATTATCCCAAGACTTAATGCACCAGTGAGTTTGCCACAGGCTAATACCTGTCACTCTTGAACTCCTGCCTGTTTATATGCTAAAGGCTGATAAAACTAATGAAGGCCTTTTGTGTATTATCGAGTAGTTATGACTGACACTCGGGCCATTAACCCAGATCATGAGGAGTTTAGAGAAAACTATGGTTGAAAGTCAAGTGTAACTCTATATATAGCTCTTGATATAAGCTTACAGTATCAGACCAAACCTCAGACCTTCAGATCACCTTCAGATAAGATGAAAAATCTCATAAAGCAACTTTTTACTGAGTCTAATGTCGAAAATATGTGCTGTTATTGCATCTTTAAATTAGTGTTTGTGTTCCAGGTTCTGCTTCCTATCTATTGCAGTATGTCTGCATAAGATCCAGGTGATGAAAGGTGTGCTGTGGAAGGTGACACCTTGATAGCTGACATAAGAACACTGTCTTCTCAGTTTTCACCTTTTAAATATAACTCTAGAGTTATTCCATGTTTGAGCCACCATCTTCTTCTCTGTGTCCAGAGCAAGAAGGACTTTTATTATGTAATTACACGTCTTGTTTTGTTTGTTTCTGGGTGCTGAGTGTCCAACATGCCATTGGTGTTTAGTGCTCAGCTCGTGTCTCTCAACTCCAGGCAGCAGACCTGCATTTAGTGTCTGACAAGTGTTCGTGAAAACCATCATTTTCTGTCATTTGATGCATGTTAAAACAGCCCCTGTAGTTTAGACCTGTAATATCTTTCCCCCCCTCAGATGTCACAGTGTTTTCATTAGGCCTGATGCTGGGCTTGCTCAGGTTCATTATGGCCCAAGATAACCTTTTAAAGATACACCACAAGGTTACCTGTAAGACTGAGCTTTGTCTCCCCACACCGAGACTTCAAGAGAGGAGAACGTCATTAGCTACAGAGAGAAAATGTCTCTGCTATTTGCAAGTTCTTCAACTTTAATTTTATGGTCTGTCATTGATCCCCGATTACAAGCTGCAACAGAATGGCTCGTATTGTTTTCACATTGTGAATCAGTGCATATGTGTGTGTAGCAAAATGTGCTTAATGAGACACCTTTGTGGTGGGAAATATCACAGAAGTGATTTGAGCACTCTGCCAGGCGTTTATACGTCTGTTGACAGATTTTGTCAACATGATAGCATCCCAACCGTGCAGGATGAAGTCACAAAACTGCACAGGTGTGTAACTGAGATCAAAATGAAGGCCGTGTTTGAAGATGGGTGCGGTCTGAGAGTGTGCGTATGTATTAGATCATCGATCACTGAATAAAATCCTAGTTTCAGTTGCTCCCATCCCCTTTCTATGACATTAAGTTAAACTACAGATGACACACAACAGCTGTGACAACAAGTTGGTGTGTATGGTGAAATGAATCACGTGACATAAGAGAACTGAGTTTGGTTAAACAGTGGAAATGTGTCAGATTTATTCAAAACGCTCAACCATCCTCATATGGTCAACTTTTAAGCGATGTTATTTTTGATTTGTACATGTTTTTCTCTTAAAAAAAAGTCCCTGGTTTGATACAAGAAATGTACAAGATAAAACATGTTAGTGCTCACTGGTTTGACCACATGGACAGTCGTCATGCTGTTGTGCTCTCATCGCAGGATTAAATCTAGTCACATTGGATGTGG
Organism: Acanthurus coeruleus; assembly: GCA_029814675.1. Classification (NCBI taxonomy): domain Eukaryota; kingdom Metazoa; phylum Chordata; class Actinopteri; order Acanthuriformes; family Acanthuridae; genus Acanthurus; species Acanthurus coeruleus. The sequence continues at coordinate 8,764,329 of JAPZDT010000009.1, read as the reverse complement.
AATTAGCATAACAGTAAGTTATAATCAGTGGGTGTAGGACTCACGGGACTTGCCTGTTGCCTTGCACACCCCTTCTTAATGAATATGTCACTCTTTTCTTTACTGACAGACCAAAGGCTTGTAGCTATCCACCGTTCACACCCAGACTGATTGATCTGGGTAATACGATGCTGCATGTCTGAAGATAAAACACAAGCATGAGGTGTGTGGCGATCCCTCCAATCTTCCCCTCTGTTGACCGGGCAGCTTTTAACCTGAACACATAACGTGCCATTAGGTCCTCCTCAAAGCTTTACCTTTGTTTATGCTTGTTTATGCAAAGCTAACATTTGAAGCAACCAACATTTTGTTTCCAGCAAGACCTAACCCATCTAATGACTGCATGCAAAGGTCTTGTTAAGTGTGTTGCTCTGCTGGAGTGAATGTAATACCTGGCCTCAGTGCTGGGATGACAAGGCATCTGCCTGTCCAGGTCACAAAGTGCAGCCCACATATCAGTAGCACCAGTGGGTCATCAGGAGGAGAGGGTATGACCTGAGAGAAGGCTTCATCAGGTGAACTGGAAGCCAATTAGTCCCCAGCTGCCCAGCAGAGGAGCATTAGAGTGAGCAGAAGAACACTCAGTCATCCCACTCAATGACTGGAACAGCAGGAGACCAGCTGAAGAATTGTCATTCGAATCTTTTTCTAATAAGCAAATTAGAAACCTGGAAGCTCCTTAATGATATCTGAGGGTTGAAATCAGCATATCATTTCTCCTGTATTTTGTTTTTTATGTTGCTGTTTCTCTAAATGAGGGCATACTGGTGAGAGGGTCTCTGTAACAGGCCAGCGGATGTGAAGAATCATCCATGGTGATTTAGAAGTGTCCATAGACTCTCTGGAGCTGTAAGTTTTTTGGGGTGTTGGGGTCATGTTTTAGAAGACCCCTGGAGATGCTTTCAGAAATGGTTGCCTGCTTTAGTGGGGGGCAGGGTGGATGTCTGGACTGGGACTGGTTGGTTTGTCTGAGTGGGGACTAATGAAAACAAATGATCTGACAAGGTCAAAAGGTTGAGATCAAGGCTGAGGGATCCTCCACCCCTCTCAATTTCCAACTTGGGAGATTAATGAGGGCGGAGAACAGTCATTTCTCTGTATCATTTACTCCCTGAGGCCTCGAAGCCCCGGTGGTGGTGT
>JAPZDT010000009.1:8747072-8760009 GCA_029814675.1 Acanthurus coeruleus | reverse complement strand
GCATCGTTAATGCACATCATCACAGCCAATCAGTCTGCACCCAAACATAAACAAGCATCACCTCTCTGCGCCGCTCATCCTGCAGGTACACACCTTCACCTCAGCACCACCCAACATGGAGCGACTCAGGACCCCCCCACCCCGCGGGACAGCCGGCTCAGACGCCCCCCTGCAGGGAGGACCTGCACCAACCTGCCCCGCCCGAGCCGAGGCCAGCTCTGCACCACAACGCTCCTCAGGACAGTTTTATATCCTTTCCTTGAACCAAGAAAAGTGTATTTTTTAAAAACAGAGGAGGAGGATTATCAGAAGTTATCACACAGCAGAGCGACACCGTTGATACATAACACTTGTTTTCATCTAAAAGCAGACACTCTTCATTGTAAACTAACACTTCTGGCTTTAACAGCTTTGTGATCAGTTCGTCGTTGGTTTCAGTTCATTTAAGTTGATCTTAAAGCAAAGACAGAAATGAAACCAAAATGTTTTCAGCTTAATATGGGTTTAATTTCAGAGAAAAGTGGTCAATTATCCAAATCTGGGACATTAAACGAAATGCTTTCAGTCCTCCGACTCAGTTTCAGGCTCGTGTGACGTGTTTTTACACGTCTGTCTGCCGTCGGTTATAAAGAAAGATGGCCTACTTCTGTGACAAAACACAGACGATTTTCAAAACAGGTTTCTCTTCTCTTCCCCCTCAATCATATCTCTTTCTCCCTCATCACTCCACTTCGGCTCAATGGATGCTTTAATGACAGAGACTCTGGCGGCTTCGCTGTCAAAGCTAACTACACATCCTGCTTTGCTTCCTGCTTCAAAAAGCCTCTGCTCTGCATTAACGTCTCTGCTTTGTCCCTCTGTGCTTGTCCTCCTCTCTTCCATACCATCAGCCAATGGAAAAGAAACACAGATTGTTGTTCTTTAATTTAAACTCCAGCGTGTTTTTGATCTAAAAAACTGAATGTAAATGATGTTAAACAAATTCAGTGAGCGGATTCCAGATTTCCATGTCGGCGGTTCCTAAATGAGACATCCGTGACTTGAAAGTGACGCCCACGCTCCGAAGAATCGATGACAGAACAGATTACAGCAGTTTTCATTGAGACACTCAGACGCTTAAATCTACAGTTAAAACAAGGTCAACATTTGTAGGGTGAAAACAAACGTGAGGAGCATAAAATGCAGCCTCTCTCGGATCAGCTGGCCTACTTGTTGGCTTACGGAGTGTAAAACATCAGACAAAGATGGAGGTTTCCGGTGCAGAGGACTGTTTTCTGCTCCGCTGTGGTCTGATCTCCAGCTCCTGGCTGCAGAATCATTGAGATGTCTTGGAGTCAAACAGACGCGGAGCCCCAAACTGCCCCTGACGAGCAGGTCGGCGGCTCGCATGGCCGCCCTGCTGCTATGAATCTGTGTTTGTGTGCACGGCTGAATGCATGACTCCGTTAAGTGCTCTGCAGAGCTCTCGGGATAAAGGCGCCACACAAACGCAGCCCGTGTACCGTTTACCACCAACCTACTTCACACTCAGGCCATCGCACACTCTGCACCTTCACCGGAACAATCGCATGCTAAGTGCCTTGCTTTTAGGCACCTTCACAGCGAGCGTTGGCGGAGGGAAGAAGGTTTTTCATTCACCGTTCGAGGCAGCAGGACGGCCGCTTGGCAAATGGAGCAAAATCAATGTGCTTTAAGAAGCAACTGCTTGTTAAAAAAAAAAAAAATGCTTGGTCACAATCTTTGGCAAACTTTCCAGATCAAAACTCGGTGTTTGTTGCTGTCGCGGCCGCCAGCGTGAGGCCACAGTTCAGCGCTGATGAGTGAACATGACCCGCACTCCCTCTGAAAGAGCAGACAGCCATTACAAGGCAAAAAAACCCACCAGGCTTTTACCACAGGCTGACAAAAGAGGGGTTTGATGAATTCATAGAACACTTAGTTAAGCTTTTATATCCAATCAAACCTTATTTCATGCGGCGCTAAAATGCACAGCGCATTTTTAAACCACTCCAGGTGCCGTCAGCGTGTCCATGAAGTCAATATGAGCAGAGACAGCTGAGTTTGACGGATAAATGAGGCTTTTACCTCACAGAGACACAAAGACACGTGTGAAAGGCCGTTTTTTTATTCACAGTGACACAGAAATAAAGAAAAGGCTTCTTCTTTTTTTAAGGTATCATACATTTTGGTTATGGATTGCCAAACATGAAGTTGATCACAACGAGAGCAGAAACTCGTCAGTCGAACGGATCAGATTTCACTTGTTCTTGTTGGGTGGTGTTCAGATTCTGACTCAGTGTGTGAAACTGTAAGAGGCCCAGTTCACTGCCATGCTGGGATATTGATGAAAACCTACATGATGATCAGTCACGGCCCGGATCAATACCCTCATCATAAGTCCATTGGAGAAAGTGTTGAGTAAACATATTGATTTATTTGTTTATGATCGCCTTCAGAGACACAAACAGCGAATGAGGGGGGTGTGAGTGTGTGTGTGTGTGTGTTTGTGTGTTTGTGTGTGGGCGTGATTCTGGAAATGTGTGTGGGCCTGAGCCTTCATATGAGCAGAGAAGATGGGCAGTTCTTCCCTGTGTATGTGTGTGTGTGTGTGTGTGTGTGTGTGTGTGTGTGAACGTTTCGTGCATGCCGGTGCTGTTGTGAGTCCAACATTCTTCTCACACTCTGCTGTTTTCTCAAGCTGTCTGTCTTAAGAGCAGCAGCAGCAACCTGCAGAGCCATAATGAGCACCAGCAAACTGCACCTACAGTTCACAACCACTGACTGCAACTACCAAACCCTCATATCAAAATATCTAAGCTGAAGTTCTCAACCATCCACAGTCCGTTGCCTCTGAGGGGAGGTCCTGTGACTCCACATTTGATTTGACATTTGGACAAGGGCATGACAATAACAGGTGTGACCCTCCATTGACCTTGAATGGGGCAAAACACTGACTGTGTCATAAAGGAAGAGATGCAAGGAAGGGAATAACCAAAGATGTGCCATCTATAGCAACCTTGGCCTGATGAGCAAGTTAAATGTCATTGAAAAAAAGCAGAAAATCATGGTACCACAAGATGCTTTGGATTAATTTATCCATCAAAAGTGATTTTATGTTGCTCAGAAAATAGCAGTCTGGAGGAGTAGGAGCTCCCTGGGTCAGCATGCTGTTTTTTTTTTTTTTTATTGCATTTATTTGAAGTCGCTTTCTCCTCTGTTAATTAAGGTGAGGAGGTGTTATGTTGAGGCGCGGTTAATGTTAGTTTTCTTATGTTTGCACCCCGACCATAAAGGACGATAATGTCCCTTGATAGCACCGCCCACGGAGTAGAAATGTGTGAGTGCATTTGGATGCTTTACATGCAAGCCTGTTTGGATCCATGTGTCCTTGCACACACATGTCGAAGTGTGTTGGCGTAGGATCTGCGGGTGGAGTCAGACAAATGTGTGTATGTGCAGATTAATGAGGCATCCTAATGTAAACACTCACACAAACATTCCCATCATGCTACAGTTCTATTATGGAAACACTTGAGCTCCTTTTCTGCATCACGATTTTAATGGTTGCTGAACGCTCTCCATGGAGTGCTTTGCTATGCTGACTGAAATGGAGATGCCTTCACTGGTTTGTAATTTTCCTTCCACCGGTTTCTCATATGAGATGAGTTCTTGTGCCTTATCACAATAGAAATGTTACCCTGCAAAGTTAGGAATAAAAAGCATCTCCGGAACGTTTTACAGATCATAGTTTTGCTCTTTCCTGTACCCACCGAGGCTTCAAATATACTATTCTGCTGACTCAAGCTTTAACCATTTTCAGAGTAGAATGGGGTCACTTTGGTGGTTTGACCTTCCTGAACCTCAGCGGTCTCACTGGAGTCATTAATACTGCTGACAAGTCTCTTTAAATGAACCTAACAAGAAGCAGATCAGTCATGTTGCAAACTGCATTACTTTGAAAACAAGAATCTGTGTGTTTATTAACAAGAGTGTGTCCTAATTAAGGGGAAAATTAATAAGCTATTAAAACTGTAGACTTCTAACCTGCACACCTCTTCCAGTCAAATCGCTAATGGTGAGTCTTTCTGCCTCTGTGGTCTTTTTTTATGTGTCTTACATGTGATAGAGATTGAAGGTCTTTTTCAGTGGGGGGTTGGCGATCAGGTGTGCTGTGTCAGCATCCCTCTGGCTCTCTGAGACTGCTGCTGCTGCCGCTTGCCTGGGTGGGATCCATGTCATGTGATCACCAGCTTGACCAATCACCTCTGTTGAGCAAGACTTCATACTGGAGGATGTGCAGCCATGCATACTCTATAGCTCAAAGAAATGTGTCGTGGTGCAGCGGGAGAGACAAAAGGGTGTCACAGATCTGCAAAGTGCAATAAATTACGCCTGAATTTGTTGTCAGTTCGTGAACAGAAGCCTTTATTTTGGGAGCTTGCATTCAGCTGAGGCTCCAGTGTTTTGCAAACCCTCTCTATAATGTTAAAATTCAATTACAAGCATTTGTCTTCAATCTAGTTTGTGCACAAAACAAGCCATGGAAAGAGACTTTGCTTCAGCCAGCTCCCGCCCTCCATTTCTCTTGACCTATTTCTGTATTCCCAACTCACTGCCTGAGAGTATCTAGGTCTAGGACAGCCTGGTGAAAGACTACATGGTATGAGTCTGTAAGACTATGTCACACAGATATCACACATGAAACAAATGACAAACAGTCTTTTTTTTTCATTTCATAAAAGGACATTCTCTGTTCGCTCTATCCTCCTCATAAATTACCTCTCGCCTCTCACCCGCCTTTACACTGCACCACTCACCTGGATGATGCTCACCAATGTCACTGGTGTATGCTAATAGCATTCTTCCTGCTCATGCCTCTAGGGTGGGCTTTAGCTCACCACTTCATGATGCAATTATCAGAAAATGGCAGCCATTTGTGGGCTGGCAGATGAGCTCTAGATGCTTTCATTCTCCTGCATTGTCTCACTCTTACCCTGTTTGTCTGTCTCTTCCATCCGGCAAATGTAATGCAGCAGGGTAATGTGTTACCGAGGAGCTTGCATGCTGGCATCTCATGGCTTTTCCGTGACCGGACAAATTTATACAAGTGGGACAGAGGGTAGGGTAGGAGGGTAGGAGGTTGGAGGTCACAAGGGAAATGTTTTAAAACGTGTCTGAGCATGTTGTTATTTACTTTAGTGGGAGGTTTGCACTTTCAGTCTAATGCTGACAAACGGAAAGAAAACATTATGCATGAATCTCAAACAAATTCCTGCATAAAAAATAATGATCTTTGCCTGTTTTTACATTCAGCGCAGCATTAGCACGTGCACCTCCTGGCAAGAATGCAACTCTGGGAGAGCATATGGTAGCTGACAGGTAACACGAGACGTAGGAGGCAACCCTGTTGCATGCTAATGCAGCACCTCCTCCCCTCCACTCCGTCATCCTCCTCTACTTCGTTGCCTTGATTCACTGGCTTTGCAGGTGAAGACAACTCTGTGGAGATCTCAGAGCGAGTGGCCTTCTCAGGGCATTTGACTCACTGCGCTTCAGGGTTCACTTTTGTATAGTTGCAGGCTAATCATACTGTTTAATCTTGGCTGCAAAACACACTCTCAGCATGTTATTTAACAAGTCAGTGCTGCAGTTTTATTTAAAGAGTTGTGCATGGTTTTTAGGCTGCAGTCATTTTAAATTAGTCATGACTTGTGTTCTATATTGTGTATCTTAACCTGAAGATCTGTGGTGTTTGAAGCCATTCAGCACTGGTATCGGAGGTCCCATGTCAATAACCCTTCCATAACCCCATCAGTGCCTCTCAGAGACAGCATGCTACAGGGTAGAGTCTGTGATAAAGAGCCTTTGTCAATGGGGCCATTTTGGCCATCAAAAGAGAGATGATGTAATATCAGACAGAAGCGTTGTTTCTCTTTTTCTGTCTGACTGATTCCCTCAAAAGATGAACCTCTTAAAGAGCCCCCGTCCTGGTGGTCCACTACAAACTCATACTGTATGTAAGATACAGTATGGCACGCAAACAGCTGCTTGCTCTTGTTTGCACTTTGACCTGCCACGTATTAAAGCCGGTTTTATCAAAGCCACAATGTACCACGGGTGTCGGAGTTGACCCAGTGCATTGCTCATGATCTCATCTTCAACAGGAAGTGACCTCAGGGCCTGACTGAAATGCAGCAAATGAATCAGATGCAATGCAAACTGTGAGGCATTCAGGAACAAAGAGGATATAATTTATTTTACAAAGCTACTGTACAGTTTACTTTTGACATATTACTTTCCAAGTGGTACTGTTCAAGTAACATAATAGCTCAGTCTTGCATTAAAATAATCGAAGTTTATCATTTAGTTGGATTTAAGTTCCTTGTATTAAAGTGTCTGCAAAATAAACTGTGGATTGTGTAGTTTATACATTCTGGTGTGGTTGCCTCATTTATGCTCTTCATATAAAGAAACATTTTTATTTAGTTTTAAGCAGTGTTACTTTAAGGTAGTACTATAAAAATAAATTCAGAAAAAAAAATTTGCATAGTGTTCTGTGCCCTGCTTATAAGTCACAAACCCCGGGCCTCAGCTTCTGCATTATTCCGAGTAATAATTAAGAGGGAGTAGCTACAGTAAAGTGGCATTGTTGTCAGAAATAACGAAGTTCTCCTCAGGAGACGGGCGACTCCCTATCAACATGCCTACTTCCTTCCATTCAGGAATGCCAATAGACTCAAAAACAGGAAGCACTAATCCTCTAATAACAATTTCCTGTTTTGTTTATATCTTTTTTTCTAATTTTTCATGTCAAATTTTGCTCTTTAACAGAAGATCACTCTCCAACTCTATCTTCTATACTGTGGATGTAAAATCTTTCATTTGCTTTGGTTGCCTAGAAACCCTCATTTGGTGTGAGCTGTTTCATCACATTCATCTGGTTTTGCCAGCCCTCATGTTAAATTTTCATAAATGTCTGAGATTCTAAGAAGGACTGATGCCAGTGACATTGTTTTTATTCAAGGCCTGGATGCCAATAAAGCCCAGTATTGATTTTGCCAGCCTCATTGTACTTCCTTGTCTATTTGGTGCTCTTTTCTGGACATTTGACATCATTAGTAGGTGTGTGCTCGGGCAGCATAAGTCACAGAGCAGACTGCTTCTTGTGGAGAGTATTCACCATGAATAAAGTTATTAGAGATAACTCACTGCTTGTGTTTCAAGTGAAACGTTGCTGAATGCTGCAGGCTCTCCCTCTCTCTCGTGTTCACTCCCTCTCTGGACATGTGTGTGTTTCTGTGTGTTCTTGTGCATGCCCCTGTGCGCGTGTGTGTACACTCCTCTCACAGTTATTCTTGCATACTTAACAGAACTGTGACCTAGTTTGCTGGACAACTACTGTAAGTGGGTTTTTCTGTTTTAGTAGCCTTGTATCCCATCAGCCCTCCACCTTGTCATTTGGGAGGAAACTGAGCGGGCCTTCAGATGCGTTTGCGCTGGAAAGATCTGGAGGAAAAAAAAGTAGCATTAAAATGGACACATATTCACAGAGCATTGCTAGCATGAACACTGCTGTGTGTTTGTGTGTGTGTATGTGTGTGTGTGTTTGGCTGACTGTGGATCTCATGCCAGCACTCCAGGCCATGTGGTGCCCTGCTGAGGCCCAGGGCCACCATTCTGCTCCACTACCCTCCCCTTGCGGCAAAAGACTTAGCATCTTGCACAGAACTTCAGAGGCCTCAGAGTAAGCACTTTTGTTGGCTAAGCTAGCTGCAGAGAGAGCAAAACCAGAGCATGGCCACACACAGATCTCATGTGAACCTGTGGACTGAAAGTGTAAAACAGTTGGCTAGCTACCAAGGCAATATGTTCACCACCACAGATGTTATAGCTTCATGTTTTGCATATGTCAACATAGATTATGCATGCTTTCATTAACCATGCAAAGCACTGGGGGGCAAAGGATGATGGTTCCCAACATTAACATATCTCAAGGTAAAAATATTTTTTATGCAAGTCATATTTGTAAGGAATGTGCATCTCAGATGGTCAGCTGGGTATTTGGTGCATGCATATTAGGACCAATCTTTTGGAATTATAATGACTTGGAATGTCTAAGGTCCCTGGGAAAATATGCACAATAAAATTACATTTTTCTTCTGCCAGCTGAAAATACAAAAGCCCAGATGTGCGTTACAGAGTCAGACTCTCCTTCTTATCAGCACTTTGTTAATGTTGCTGCCAGAGGTGCAGAGGGAGTTGCTCACAATCTGGAAGTTAACCTCTCTGTGTCAAAATAGTTTCAACTAATTAATCGTCTTTTTTCGTGTTAGTCATCATCTATCGTTGCAGTGCACATATTTGTAGTTCTTTTCTCACTGATGTGTCAAAGAAAGGAGTAACTTTTGAAATTATTCTATAGTGTTGTGCTGAAAGCTTATATAAATTTTAGCTGACTAACCATGGTTTAATGATCTGTATATTTATAGATGTGTGTGCCAAGTATATGTGTGTGTGTGTGTGTGTGTGTGTGTGTGTTTGTATTGAGTCATCAGCAGCTCCAGGTAAAGGGATGCCTGCGAAGTGGCAGATGGTTGGCATAAACCTGGCAAAGTGTCTCTCCCCCTCCATGAGCACACCGCCCACATGGCTGCCAGCTCTCCCACGTGTTTACTTTTCTCCCAGGACTCGTCCTGCACACTATTTGCTTAGACGAATTTCTCTCCTCACCTCCAAAATCTCCTGCAAGTTGGCTTTACATCAGGTTCAATCAAGTCCAGCCCTCCCACCCTCCACTGTATTCCAGCCTACGCAAAGCTACTTTGCCTCTGTATCTTCACAGGCCGTTGATGAACGATGCTGCTTTCCTCAGAGGAAATACCACTGTATGAAAACAAACAAGCACGAGGAACAAGACGGTCTGGTGTCTTTGAAGATAGGCTGCAATCTGTTTGAAGTGTGGGTCATAATGGCCACATCAGTTGTGGTCAGTGAGAACACCAGATGTCTGAGTCTAAATTTTCATTCCCTTCTCTCAAACAGCAAACTCAATTAGTTAATTGTGTTTTTTTGCCCACCCTCTCAGTTGTAATGCATCTTCGTTTACTCAGACAAGTCGGGTCTTCATTAAAAACTCTCAGACAAACAGAAGGAGTGATAGGATTAGGACGGATTACATTTTTTTTTAGCATTTGCAGCTGTCACAATGTTGAGAAACTTTGATGCTTAAGCTGTGGAACTCCTGACTCAGACAGCCAGGCCTGCTAAACATCGCTAGCACATCCATGTCACTGCCCAAGCTCCTGTTCCATCTGTGCAGTTGGGACACCCACAAGGGTCCCTCAGCTGCCAGATTCTCCCAGGGGACATCTCAACCAGTCCACTCTGAGGCCAGATAGACAGTGATGAGCTCACAGCTGCATTGTGGACCTCTGGGCTGAACGCTCACAGCATGGAATACATGTGACAGTCAGGTCCAAATGGTCTTCATAGAGAATTGAGTTTTAGAGATTATTCAGAGGCTGTTGAAGTGTCGCAGCAAAGCTGAGCCAAACTTTAGCACACTGCTTGGGTTATTTTTGGCCCCTTTTTCCATGTAATTAGCAATCTGCGATCACACTTATCCTTACAGATAATGCCAGAAATCTCTCTCTGCAATCATTTTCCCTCCTCCTTTGAGGCGAGCAAGCACACACATATCTCCTGTATATTTCTCCCTTGATCAGTGAGCAGAGCAGTTTTTTAAGAGGCTGAGTTTGATTAGATCCATTGGTATCTTGGTTTGACCCAGTTCCCATGGCTCAGTGGTTCACATCTCGGCACTGAGACCAGAGGATGTTAATACCTGACATCATTAAAGCTCAGCTTTTATAGAACATGTACACACAAGTACATGTCAGCATTAAGCTGAAGCTGATAGAACGACTAGGGTTGTAGCAAAAAGTTCAAAGTTTTATTTATAATATTGAGGTTCAAATTGTAGATTGCATAGGCTAAAGCAAATATCAAAGGGGGGTTGAACGTTGATGGGCTGAGCAAAGGAACAGATGCTGGCAGACAGCTGCTAATGATAATTGCACCTATGAGAGTCTGGGGAGAGCTGAGAGTTGATATTTTTAAACTTTTTGGGAGGATTTGTCATCATTTCAACCTTCAAATGATCCAGCAGTTAAACTGGTATGAAAAACCTGGACAAATATTGACAAAAAATGATTCTGTTCAGCCAAAGAAACCAGCAAGAGTAAATCAGATTTGAAATTACCCAACCGAACCCCATCCTTCAAGCCCCCCTCCCACAACTTCGCCAAAAAAAACCACATAAATTGCAAAAATCATGACAATTGTTGGTTGTTGGGGCTCACAGTTGTCAAGCAAGTGTGTTAGTTTTGGGAAATTTTGTCTGCATTTTCTCTTTAATTCTTGCACGACTAGCTTGCGATAGCTTTAGTAATATATTCGCCCTTAGCCTTGAGGATGACTGATCATATGCACGAATGCATGGGCAGTCAGATATAAGTAGACTGGCAGGTCACCGGGGTTATGTGAAACGATCGAATGGACTTATTACAGGTCTGCAGCAGGAAGAGATACTTGGTGTTGGGATGTGAAAAGGATTTCAAAAAATATGACGAATAAACCGACTTGATTTGAACGGATGCATTTCGGTCCTTTTTGTGCTGTGCAACATTTTTAGACTGCAACGAGGCGTCATACATGAAAAGAACATTTTAGTTTTCACTTATATTTTTGTCCTGCTGATGAACAATAGAGCAAAAACCAAGGTCTTTTTCTATTCTCTTGTTCGACAGTGAGATAATTTCGGATTTAGTTTTTAAATGAATGATACAAAAAAAGCTATTATTCCACATTTGCATCAGCATGGTTGGGGCACAATAGTAGGAAGGGGTCGTGCAGACAGGAAGAGGAAGTGCCAAGAAAGATTATGCACCACCGGGTGGTCGCTGGGGGTCTGCATGTCTGGATTCGACTCACTTTAGGAGGACGGACTGTGTGCCTCAGCAGCCCCTCCTTTGTCAGCCAATAGCCCTTTTTTGAGCAGGATGTGCATGTTATCCTCCAGTCTGATTAGGTGGTCCTGTATTGTTGCTTAAGATGTGTGCATTGTTGTATTTAAAGCAACACAACTGTTATTTTATCTTAATACATGCCCTCCTTGAGGGACAATCTGCCTATTCTAAATTTTCTTGAAGGATTATGAAACACATATTGAGCTCTGTTGCTGGAAAAGGACCTAAGTATTGAAACATAAGCTGTGTGAACTGAGCTGACACCGTGTATTTATGATATCCAGTGGTTTGCTCTTTTCTGAGCTTATGGCTCATTCAGTACTCCGGATGAGTAGTTTTATCTGCTGCAGCGGCAGAGCGGCTCTGCCCTTTCCTTCAGTCTTTGGCTAAGACCCCAGTCTGCTAGATTCACAGCGGGATGTCATGCTCCTCAGTGGGACCTGGCATACTTGAGTCAGTGGCCTTTGGTCGCTGCCGTCCTGCTTGTTGCACTCACGCTGGTGTTCGAATACTCAAGAGAGTTTGCAGCATGAAAAGTTTGCCTGATAATGAATATGTTGTTCCTATGTATTGTCTAAGACTCAGAGAGACAGCCACACAAACACATGCGCTTATATGAACACCCACACATGCTCCAAAGAGACAGGTGTGTGGATGTGGCCCGCACTGCCTCATTGATGATGTGCAAAAATTCAGTGAATGATTCCATTCAATGCAAGAAAGCTAGAATTTATTTTCTCAACTGGAAAACTTCTTGTTATAGACAGGCCAAAGTCAAATTCTTTTAGATACATGTGATGCTTGTATTTCACTTCAAATAAATGCAACTAGCATGTCATTATGAGCTCATGAAAATGGTTTTATTACTTAAATATAAAATGGTAATATTCACTATCATAGGCTGTGAGGTTTGTGGAGTGATATGAGAGAAGATACACAATAAAGAATGTTTTGTTTTCATGACCTTTCTGTGCACAAAGCCGCATTCTTTGAAAGGAAAAATCATGTGTACGCTGTTGCTCACGACACTCATTTGTTTTTAAAATGCTCGCATCAGCTAATGTTCATGTCGTCTCTCCTGGATACCCTGACAGTTTTACACTTTTATCTTTACAGGGCAGAAAAAACAGAGGTGTTAAGCGAGGACCTTCTACAGGTGAGCCATGGTGGGAAGGTGTGTGTTTGTGTGTGTGTGTGTGTGTGCGTGTGTGTGTGTGTGTGGGTGGATGTGTGTGTGTGTGTCTGTGTGTGTGTCTATACGGTTGGGCAGGGAGGTTGATCACAACACCTGTGAACCAGAACTTTAATTAACTGTTGGTCTCTTAGCGGTCAGACTTTTATTGTTCACACTGGTTGTATTATTAGGTGTGAGATGGTTGTGTGTGACCATGATGGAAAACAAGGCTTCCAACATTTTTATCTTGTCACCTTTTAAAGAAAAATCTCATCACAGGTTTTATGTATTGGTTCAGTAAAAGAGCGTTTTTTTCTTTCTCCAGCTGTTTGATTCAAACAAAATAAGAGAAAATCGAAAAACGAAAGCAGGTTTTATGGTAGGAAGACTCTTAATGCTCCCTAATTACTTTGATCATCTCACAACCTCCCATGGGAGCCACAAAGATTAGTCCACTAATTTAATCGATTATTCAATCAAAATTAATAGCCAATTTTGACAACTGATTCATTGTTTCAGTCATTTGCTGATTCCAGCCTCTAATTGTTAGGATTTTCTGATTTTCTTTATCATTCATGATAATAAATGAAGAGCCTTTGGGTTTTGAGCTGTTCATTACACAAAACAAGCTTTTTTAACTTGTCACATTGTCACAAATGTCAATCACAACATGGCAAGTTTTATTTTGTTTGATCAGTTTTTTTTTGCCAATTTGTTCACGAGCACAGCAGCAGTG
>JAPZDT010000009.1:8709367-8720745 GCA_029814675.1 Acanthurus coeruleus | reverse complement strand
TCTAACATTAATTGCTGGTAATGAATTATTTATGATGACAGTACATGAGCTGGATGTAAGGTTAGAAATTTAATAAAGAGGAGGATGACACACTTTTGCTGGCTATTCACAGTTACTGAAAGGCTTGATGATGATGCTGGTACTTAGTCAGTTGATCAAAATCCAGCTTCTAAAAGGACTGAATGCTGTAGTAAATGATTCATGATTAACTGAGGATGAGGTGACCACAGAGTTACAGGGTGACATGGCCAGTTCCAAGCTGACTGTTTGTCGCCTTCAAATAAAGAGAGATGTGTTCTGTTATCTTTTCCACTGAGAAATGAGGGGATATTTTGAATCTTGATTTTCCTGGTTATGCATCTGTGAGATAAGAAGGGGAATGCACTGTGCCTGAATCTACATGCCTTGGGAGGCAAATAGTGAAAGTTTGAGTCAGCTTGCTGTCTGTAAGGCTAATAAATGTACCTCTTTTTAATCCTCAGGGTGCCCTGACATGGACAAAGAGATGATTCCAAAATTTTCGTCAAAGGATGAGGAAGTTGAGTACTGGAAGTCCCAAGCCCTTAAATACAAGAAAAGGTAGGTAGTGTGATTTACTTCTTCTATGACAGGTTAACAGCAACCTGTATATAACATTATTTAACATCGTGTTATGACCAATAACAACAAACTGCCTTTATATAACTACATGATTGATGCTTAGTATATGGAGGGTGTTACTGTTTGTCTACTAAGCTTATTCTAGCAATTTTGGTTATGTAACTGCTGTATCTGTCTTGGAAATTTGTTGAACAAAATATTAGATGGCAGCAATTCCCCACATGAAATGCAAACTCTCAGACAACCCTCAAAACCTCAAACAGCAGCTCACTCTTACATAATAGGCAGATGCTAATTTGCTGAGTGTGTGCTTTGTCTATACTTCTGAAAGATGTGATCGTGCAGTAATTTTTTCATTATCTTCAACCAAAATGTGTTTAAAACTTAAAGTTAGAAGTTTCAGCACAGGAACCTTGCGTGTAGCCATATAAGGCAAGTAGCTAGACAAGCTTTTTGAAATCAGTGCCCACAAACAGCTGTGGTTTGCTTAGGAGGAAATGGTTAAATCTCTGACTCCTTGAACAGAGACCACAGCCTATGTTGGAAGAGTCAGCCATGGTGCTTGCATGTGTGTTGTATAAATCCTTAAAGTCCTTCTGTCTTTTCTGTTTGGGGCCCATCATGTTCTCAGTGTAACACTGCACAGAGAGCATGACACTCCTCATGGTTTTGAGAGAAATTCCTTATGTGGGTACACAGGGGAAAAATCTTTAACCCATGGAAAAACTAACACCAAGTATGCACATGTTTTTGTGAAAACCTTTTCTCAGGGTCAGTTTTACTGTGAACCAGCTGCAATTGCAACATGCAGTCTTTATTAGTTACTTATTAAAAGAGTTTCCTCACAGACAGGATATTGTTTGAACTTGACTTTTTTAAATTGGTTAGACTAAGCTGATTACACACTGTCTCTAATTATCATTAAATGGTTTAAGTTTGAGAAATGCACTTACACTTGCACTTACACTACACATTCACAGTTTATTGTTAATTTCAAACTTAATGCAGTTCTACGTCACACAGACATAGTACTGTTGATCATTTTCAACCATAAAAAGTGAGAGAGAGGACAAGCCCAGCTGTTAAACAGGGTGTTATAGGGCCCAGCTTGCTGATGAAGCAGCGGCTGTGGTGTTGGTATGTGTGGAACGACCCTGGCACAACAACTGATTCATGGATTCCTGGACTCTGTAGAGCCACTGTGAGGCCATTATCCCAGCACAAGTCAGCTGATCTCAAAACGGTGTCATCATGTGTGTGCACACCCTTAACATTCAAGAAAAAAACAGGGTCCCAACCAAACAACCAAATTAGATTTTTACTTAAACTGCTTTATGAGTTATTGTGTGTATTCTTAGTTCCTCTACATGGGGTTAGCCCTGACCAGCGGGTACAAACATCCTGTTTCTTAGCCCATGTCCTCATCCTGTTTCTGCGCCCTCTCATTTTCTCTGCACCCCTGACCTTTAACCCTTGCCACAGCTGACGGTGCAGGAGAGCAGGCCTGTTTTCCTGAGCTTTTCTTGAACCACCTACTGTCACAGTTCAGCTGTCCGTTTAGAGCTGTATATTTAGAGTGCTTAACTCGACAATGCTGAGCTTTTCCTGTTTGGCAGAGGCAGGACTGAAGGTTAAAAATCTACAAATATCTGACTGGCTTTTCATGCAGGTTTATTTCTGGCCATTGGATATAAAGCTACTAGAACATGCCTGAGTCGGGCTCGTCTTACAGGACAAAGGCCAGTCAGTTTTCTAGAGCTCATGCCCGGGTTCATTCAGCCAGTCAGCTTTTTCAGAATTGAATGGTGGACAGTGAACAGGATAGCTCGTAACTGACAATGATTGTTTTATGTTTCAACCCTTTGTGTCTGTGTGTGTCCTCCAGTTGCCATGATGCCCAGGAGGAACTGCAGGAGTTCCAGGAAGGAAGCCGGGAGCTGGAGGCAGAGCTGGAGGCACAACTTGCCCAGGCTGAACACCGCCTTCGAGACCTCCAAAGTGAAAATGAAAGATTGAAGAACGAGATGGGCAACCTGAAGGTAACTAGGCCTGGCCACTTGCCGTGGAGCTTATTTTGGGATTTGGCTTGCTTTGTGATCTACCGGCAAGGACGCCCATAAACTAATTTGCGGTTACTCAAGAGGTTATCTGATCTCTGTTGGATCCTGAGAACAAGGTCCAATGTGCTAAGACATCGTCTTAGGTAATCCTCCAGCACTCTTTAAGTGGATGTCAGGATAAAGAGGCAGAAAATAGAAAAGTGAAAGGATAAGTCTGCTTTAAATCACTTCAGGCATGAATGGTGGACAGAAGATCATGTCAACAGTTGAACCAATTAGTGGGTACATTCAGATATTATGAAGACACTGTACACTGTGCAGAAAAGTATTGTGATTTTGGGCATGGCCGCACATGTGAGCATGCTTGCAGCAGTTAATGCTAAGAAGGAACTGTAGCTAATTACTATTCTATAGGATACAAAATGGTACTTTCCCGCTTAGTGCCTCAGCAGAAGGTAATAAAAGTGGGACAACAGCTCTAGTATGCATCCTTGTTTCTCTACACACACTCATTCTACTCATTTTACAAACTCTTTTCTCTTCTTCTCTTTATCTGTCTCTGTTAGGAGAAGCTGGAGCAGCAGTATGCACAGAGTTATAAACAGATTTCTGTGCTAGAGGATGACCTGGGCCAGACACGCAGCATCAAAGAGCAGCTCCACAAATACGTCCGAGAGCTGGAGCAGGCCAACGATGATCTGGAGAGAGCTAAAAGGTCAGACCAAAACTGAGCATTTTTCTGTTAGACTAATCAGTTCAAAGACAACACTGGTTTGCAGAGCACAGGCATTTTAAGAGTGGTTATGTTTACATGTTTATGAAGGTGGATCATTCACGAAGCCCTACTCCTCAGTTACTGTTAAGCTTTTCTGTCTTGCGTAGCACATATGTAACTTATAATCAAAACTGTGACAGATTAACTACAAAAAATTCTAAGTATTTTTTAAATAAGTGGACTAGATGAAGCAGGCTTCTCATTTCTAGAAGTGGGCAGGGATTTTTATCAGCTGTGGTTGGCTAGCTGTTGAAGTGAATGAGTTGAAAAGTACCAGACTTCAACCAGCTTCCCCAGAATGGGGAAATACTATACAGTGGGTGTGCTTGGTGTGAGCAGACCTTTATAAGTTGAACTGCAGCCATACACTCTAATGTTATTTAATGATGTACGTCTTAGTCTTGAAAGTAGTAGTAGGCTACTTAGCTAGACATGCCAAGGACTGCAGCCTGTGTATAAGCAGACACGCAGTTATTCCATTCTGTTCATTTTTGCTCTTGTTAAGGCTACATAAGAAATAGGTTAACCCTCCATGCTCGTTATATTCCAAGTTTCGCTTTTACTACATATCGCTGAGGATACGATGAAACTGTAAGGGTTTTAACAGCCTCAACCTCTGCTGTGCGTGCAGGGCAACAATAGTGTCTCTCGAGGACTTTGAGGGCCGTTTGAACCAAGCCATTGAGAGAAATGCCTTCCTGGAAAGCGAGCTGGATGAGAAGGAGTCTCTTCTTGTATCTGTGCAGCGGCTGAAAGATGAAGCTCGAGGTAAAGACAAAGCACACGTGAATCCATTCTGCCCTTTTGCAGGCAATAAGTCACCTGTGTAGGGGTTAGCGGAGGAGTATTTCATAAGCCCAACTCTGTCTTTTGCAGACCTGAGACAGGAGCTGGCAGTAAGGGAGCGGACTACAGATAGAATGTCAGCACCCAGCTCACCCACCTTAGACATCGACAAGATGGATTCTGCAGTTCAGGCCTCTTTATCCCTCCCAGCCACACCTGTGGGAAAGAGTACAGAGCACCCCTTCATCACCCCAAAAGGTCAGGTTTAATTACTTTTTTGCACTCATTAAATGGGAAATTCACTGAATTATATGCTGATAGTGATTTGTGTACATGTGCAGCATTGACCAATGGCTGTGGCAACTCGTCCCTCACTCCCTCTGCTAGAATCTCCGCTCTTAATATTGTTGGTGATCTCCTGAGAAAAGTTGGGGTATGTATTATTTCCTTTAATTTAACACATTCGTACATTATGGCATAGAGGGTTTAGTTCTTTGTGTGCAGTAAACTCAAAAAGTGACCTCCAATTGTGAGGAAGTTGCAGAAAATTTAAAGAACATCATGTTAATGATGAGGCTAAATGTGGATTGTGTTTCCTTGTTTTATGACTAGGCTCTGGAGTCCAAACTTGCAGCATGTAGAAACTTTGCCAAAGACCAGGCAGCAAGAAAAAATTACTCCAAAGACAACAGCACACTCATTAACAGCAACGCCACCAAATTCTCTCACTCTCTACACACCACCTACTTCGACAAAACGTGAGTCTTTTATCAAGTTGCTTTTGTTCCTCTCCTTCTTACTTGTTAAACTATTATCTAGTTTAGTCCATGTTTGCTAATAATGTGTATGTCCATGTTGCTACTGCAGGACTCTTAATGGATTGGACCCCAGCTCCTTGACATCTATGGCAACATCCAGAGCTGTGTCTCCACCAGGCATGCTGCCTCTGAGTGTGTGAGGCATACCCATACCACATAAACCTCTACTGAAACTGCTATCAACCCATCGCAAACACAGAGAGGACACTTGAAAGACCCTTACATTGTGTGATAAGTGTGTATGTGTGTGTGAGAAAGAGAGAGTGATTGAAAGGTGTGATGCGTGTGTTTTACCTGTTTGGGATTGTGCATTTTTGAATGTGATGTGTGAAAGAGGAGGCTTTACTATACAATGTTTGCAGCTCTGAATGCGTCTGTGAGTAGGTGCACATTCACATGTGCGTATGCTCCTACCACATACTTGCATGTGCCTAAAGCTGAACTGTACTGTGTTCGTATGAACGTCACTGCAAATGCGTTTCTCTCTGATGTTTCTCTAGACGTCAACGCTGAAGTGGCGCCGTTATGTCCTTAGTTCCACTGTTCATCTTAAAAACTGCTGACAAGAGGTCCTTAACAGACCATGGCTTATCTTTTCCTCCTGTATTTTCACTTAAATTGCACAGTTAAGCTATTTTCAATTTATAATGTATTATATTTAAAAGGGATATGTTCATATTATCTAATTTATCTCACAGTGAGCTTTAAAATGCAATGTTTCTTTTTTGCTACTTTCTTGCATGTGTGCAAATGTGATGTGGGGTTGGAGAGGGAAAGAGGGACCCCACATTCATGACTGAAGTGAATGTTGATCGTTCAAAGCCATGTAGCCACCAGTGCGGTCATTATTGCTTGCTGTAGCTCATTTTGAAGTCGTCTGTATGTGAAAGCTTGGATATATCAGCTGGTTCTGACCTCTGGGTTAAACCTGCACTTAAACTGCTCCTTACAGGTTCTGCCGCAGTCAAGACTTTTTTTTCCATCTGTGGGCATCCATTGACATTTCACAAGAACAGTTTTGCCTTTTTTTAAATGTTTAACATGTAGATTTTTGTTATTCTTATGTCAGGCTCATTTACCTCATTCTGATGGTGAAATTGCTAATTTGAGTAGGTGAATTGGCTTTATAAAACTCACGCAAAAAGATACTCAAAGCAAAGCAAAACTGACTCTTTTTGAGATCATTTCACCTTGTTTGGCATATGTGCATTTGTGGTCCATTGTGGCCTTAAGACATGTGGAACATTTGCTGATAATCTGGTATTGTGTAAAACTAAAGTTAATTTGACTGAACTTTATCATTTTTAGCAGGTCAGACATTTGCAATGCACTCAATTTCCATTCCAGAATTTTGTCTTAATTCATTTTGCCCACACAATTCTCCCTTTCATGGACCTTTCTGTCACCATCTCAAGTTGAACTATTAGTATTAATTGTTATTTTATAATATGAGATGTCGATTTGAACACTCTGAGCCTGTTACTAAAGTCTGTGCTACAGTCAGTGTATATAGCTTGTAATGTTGGTAATTTTGCCTACCACAATTGTACATACTGACATTTGGCATTAAGGTCGTATTTATTTCTGATTCCATATGGCTTGTTCAGGTAATGAATGGTTAAAGCCACTGTATTATGATATCAAATTGTTTGTCAAAATTGTTTAAGTAAATAAAGATTGAGATGACAAATAAGTTCTGTAGCTTGTGTCATATACTGTAATTAAAGATGACACAGTATTGATGATCCAGCACAACTTATATCTTTTCACTCCATATTTTTACACGTTTTTCTGAGCTTTCAATCATGTTGTGTGGCCTTAATTGACAAAAGTTTGCTCTGCACTATACAATATTTAAATTGTGAAAAGTGAAAAGTAAAAGAATAGTTGTTAAGCCATAATTTTCAAGGTCAAAAAAAAAAATTAAACTACATATAAACTCATCCATGTATAAAATACGTATGATATTAAACAACAAGGAGTGAAATTCTGTTAACATAAATCTTAGGTAAAAGAAAAGGCTTAAGTGAATACAATTGGGCCAGTTCATCAGTTATTTAGTGTGAGTTCAGCTCTTCATAAAACAGCATTTTATCCCAATGCGTTCCCAGTAGGTGCACTCTAAGACCACTGGTGTTCAAAAAATTAAAGACCTAATTTCTTCTCCATTTCCTCCTTTAATACATCCTTCTTGATCTAAAAAGAAAAAAGAAAGTAGCAGTCTTTTATTCTCATTATATTTATCAACCATAAATTATCTTGATTTTTGCATTTGTCAGTGTCGTACCTTTAAGGTGGCTGTCAGAGGGAAGCTGTCTACAAAGATCACATAGTGTGGGATCTTGAAGTGAGATATCTAGGAAGGAAGAAAATAACAAATACCAGTCCACAAATTATACACTTGTACACTCTGATTTTTAGTATGTTGCACTTAGGTGCAACATACTAAAAAGGTACTAGGTACTCTCACCTGGCCTTTGCAGAATGCTCTTATCTCCTCAGCACTGGAGGTCTGGCCGCCCTTCAACTTGATGCAGGCACACACCTGCTCACCCAGCCTCTGATCTTTCACTCCAATCACCTTTAAAATATGACTGTTCTCATTAATTTTTTTTTTGCAATAAAAAAGCATACATAACCATCCCCACATTTAGAGAGCAAACGTGTATTAAATGTGTCCTTGCTGTCAACTTTCTTATGACATTCTGATCTTTGCTGCCCCCTAGTGGTTCTGAGTCTAACCTGCACATCCTGTATTTTGGGATTTGTAAAGAGAAATTTATCTATCTCAGCAGGGTAGATGTTAGCCCCTCCTCGGATGATCATGTCCTTTATTCGCCCTTCGATGCGGCAGTATCCCCTACTGTTCAGACTGGCTGTGTCCCTGTGTAGAAGATAATTTCACACAACATGCAAAGAGGAAACTACATTTCCCAGAAGAGCAACAATCCTGGCAACATGCCTCTGTATTTTCTCCTTTAGATTAGATTAGATGATTAGAAATTTATTGTCATTGTACAAAATACAACGAAATACAGTGCACTCACATACTGGATCATAAAAAACAAGGCAGCATAATAAATAAAAGTCATTAAAAGACACTAAAATACACAAACAATAAATAGAAAACATCCATTCTAGTCTCTCATTCATAAGATGCAAGAGGTGCAAGAGTGCGGGTGCAAGGTGATAAAGTGCAGGATTGTATGAGGTATGATAATAGAGTGCAGTATTGTATGAGGTATGATAATAGAGTGCAGTATTGCATGAGGGATAGATAAACATACCCAGTCCTGTACCAGCGATCTTGGGAGATAGTCTGACTGTTTTTCTCTGGCTCATCCCAGTATCCATGCATTACATTGTAGCCTCTAACCATCAGCTCTCCTGAGGTACCCAAAGGCACAGTCTCCCCAGTAGCAGGGTCCACCACTTTAGCCTATAGTAAAGACTCAAATGACATGAGTTGCTGTGTTGTTTTAGTGAATATGTTTGTAAAAATCTGCTGAAAAAATGAAGGCCAACCTCAGTGTGGTGCATGATGCATCCAACGGTGTTTTGCTTCATCTCCTCGTTGTCATGTGGGAATCCCAGAAATACAATGGGACTATTCTCAGTGCTTCCATAACCTAACTGTTTAAACATAGGGTATATGTTTTTAAATGCTGGAGAAGCTTATATGAAAACATTTTTTGAGAAAATGCATAGGACATGTAACCTCTCACCATCATCTCTTTAATATTCAAGTCTATTTGCAGTTTTCTCATGACCTCAGGAGGGCACGAAGAACCTCCCATAAGCCCTGCAACACAGCAGCACATAGACCAGGATGCCTCAAATGCCCCAGCACAAAATTAAATACACATTAATCACATTTTAGTCTTTAAATATCTCACCAGATTCAAGCGATGATAAATCATATTTGTGCAAATCTTGGTGACCAAGCATGTCAGCAAACATGGTCGGAGTGCCATAAATAAAGTTGCACCTTTAATAAAAGGAAAAAAGTGAATGGCAATCCATGACAGATTTCTCATGTTATATATTTGAAACTAATTGAGATGATGAGCAAGGAGTCATACTTTTCATTCTGAATGGCCTCTAGGTTTGCTTGGGTGTTATAGCCGGGGGAAGGAAAGACCAGTGTGATACCATGCATCACCATGCTCATCCCCCCCAGCACCAAGCCGAAGCAGTGGTACAATGGCACAGGCAAGCATAATCGCACCTTGGGCTGATGGGAATATAAGAAGTAAGATTATTTACTTTTACACTGTTTGTTTTTTATTAAATCATAGACAAATAAGAACTTACTCTCCAATCATAACCTAATCGCAGGCCCCCAAAGTAGGCGTTATTTACAATGTTATGGTGGGAAAGGGTGGCTCCCTTTGGACTTCCTGTAGTCCCCTGAAACAAATAAACAAGCAAAGTGACTTGACCTGAATCATTGTTGGATCTATTTGACTGTCAGAATGTCAGACTAAGTGGTAAAATAGGTGTGTGTCAGTGTGAAAGTTGCAATACTGAAGGTTACTGATGTGAGCTGAATGCTGATTGGGTCATCCATGGACAGCTTGCTCTGCAGAGCCTTCAGCTCTTTATGGTGCCGACTCTCCGCTGCTTGAACCACGTCCTCTACGTGGAGCGTCCCTGGCTGTCTGCTATCTGTCAAAATCACCATACGCAGGTCCGGTAGCCTGGCAGACCCAAGACAGGATCTTTACATTACATCTGTAAAAGCCAGTCATTATAAATTCTGCCCTTTCTGAAGTATTTATGGTCTCTTGATCCCATGAAGACATGCATTAAATCTGACATTTGACACTTTGTCAAACCTGGAGCTTTTGAGCATGCCCGCCGGTGCTGTGTCAATCTCTGGGCAGACTGCCCTCAGAATCTCATAGAAATGTTGGGTTTTAAAGTGGACAGGGCAGACCACAGCTTTACACTGGACCTGCAAATGACAAATCACTTTATATTCTTGCATGGTTGTAAATAGGAATTATTTTAACTACAAAAATACAAAAATGTCAACTGTCAGTTGGAATGGTTTTGTATTTTGCTTTGAGTCAGTATTACAGTAGGGATATGGTTTTGTTAGCAGGATAATGCCCTGAACCAGATCTCTTCTTACCTTCTTAAGAATGTGTTCCAATTCCCTCTCTTGATAGGCCTGGTTCAATGGCACCTGCAAGGATAAGATGAGGTAGATTTACGCAGTCTCCCATCTCACATTTTGCAATCATAGATTTTACATTCTGTACTACATGGCCTTATAGCATATTGCATCGTGATACATGTGGAAATTAATGCGAACTATCAGATAATTCTGACAATGTAAACATACAGTGCAGCCGCACAGCTACAGATTAGCTTCCAGGGATCCTGAGAGGGTTCACTGTGCTGCTTCCTGACACTTTACAGCAGAGTGTTTCTTAACACAGGACAGAGGCTTAATTCAATCTGTCATTCGGCTGAAGGACTGTCAGTCTAACAGTGAGGTAAGTCTGAAAAAAACAACTCCCAAACTGACCAGTATAATTCCAGCCTTGGCTGTGGCCAACTGGAAAAGGATCCACTCATATGTGTTTGGTCCCCAAACTCCCAGTCGGTCACCGCGCTTCAGGCCCAAAGCAAGCAGACCTGCAGCAGCCTTATCAACCTGCACCAATAAAATGATAAATATATAGTAGCACATTACATACTGGCTTTTTGTTATACAGGTTAACAGCTTTTCCACCAGTGCATACATTGCAAAATACAAAAATGATCAGTGCTGCTTTCACATAAAATCACTGAAAACCAGACAAATTGTTTTAAGGAAACAAATTTAAGTCTCATTACCAACAAATGTGATTTGATATTCATATTCTAATTATATTTTACCTTATTTCTTTTTAAAATTCAAAATTTTAAAAAGAAATAATTTAAAAGAAAAGGCACAAACAAGTTAGATCTAGCAGTGTTTTGACAAGTTGACATGAATAAGTAGCTCCTTGGCACTCTCAGGGCGTTCATAGTGAAAATGTGAGTTTCATCAATATAACATGAATAGTGTTTAAGGTTTGATGCATGAAAGAAGACTCCTGAAAGTAGATCTGAGACGCACATCTTCTTGAAACTGTGCAAAGGTTTTCCGGATGCCGTCCTGCAGGAAGACCACAGCTTCACGATCAGGCCAACGCTGGACTGTAGAGTCTAGGCTCTGGCCTACAGTCAGGTGGAGCAGAGAGAAAGAGGAGGTGCCGTGGACGTAGCTGGTAGTCAGAGTGGGGATGTGAGGAGGACTGTCCACGGAGATTAACCTGGCATTTAGAACAAGATTGATAAAAAAAA
>JAPZDT010000009.1:8101136-8113988 GCA_029814675.1 Acanthurus coeruleus | reverse complement strand
GCAATAAAGAGAGCACTTTAAAAGAAGTATCTGTTGTGATTCTAAGTTCTTCTTACCAGTGACCATGTGGTTCGATCAGTCAGTTGAAACACTGGTGGTGATTTAAACCATACTTGTATGCATAACACTTTCCACAATCCACACAGCTGTAAGGCTTTTCACCTGTGTGTGTTCGGAGATGTATGTTCAGAGAGCTTTTCTGGGAAAACCTTTTGCCACAGTCTGGACAGCAGTAAGGTTTCTCCCCAGAGTGCACTCGCTGGTGCAATTTCAGGTATGTTTTCTGTGCAAACCGCTTCCCGCACACCGAGCAGCTAAATGGTTTCTCACCCGAGTGCCGCCGGATGTGGACTTTTAAACTGCTTAAATAGTTGAATATTTTCCCACAGAATAAGCACTCAAACCTTTTTGTTGGCTTCAAAGGTTTTGGCTGAATGATGAGTTCTTTGGTTGCATTCATGTGTATATTGTTCGTATAGTCAGAGTACTCAGCAGTGGCTGAGGTAGGGTTTGTGTTGTCAACCAGAGTGCTAATTGTTGCATCATCTATTAACTTGTCCATAATTGTTGTCTGTCCACGTAGTTGTGATTGGTTGTCAGTCGTCATGGGGAAGCTGTTAAACTCCCCTGACTGAAGCTGAAGCTCATCAACAGATCTATGGAGCATGTTGTCCTCAAAAATTCCAACCACTGTCAAATGGGAATAAATGCTGTTAAATCACAGAAACTCTGGTTCATAATGATCTGGAGTTTATTTTTCTCACCCAAACTTACTTTTGCTGT
Source organism: Acanthurus coeruleus (assembly GCA_029814675.1). Lineage (NCBI taxonomy): Eukaryota > Metazoa > Chordata > Actinopteri > Acanthuriformes > Acanthuridae > Acanthurus > Acanthurus coeruleus. The sequence continues at coordinate 8,113,205 of JAPZDT010000009.1, read as the reverse complement.
TATCTGTGAGCCCCATCTGCTGACCAATGGGATGATCATCATATGTCTCCTCCTTGACAAAAATGAGATCAGGTTCTCTGTCCAATAAGTCGATTGCCTATGAACAGGACATGTGACAAACAGCTTGAAATGATGATCATTCTCTAAAAGGAAATGACTGCACTGAGGAAAATAATAAAACCCGTTGTTAAATGATTAACTGACCTGTGTTTCCATGCTTGTCATAGCAATAGGCTCCACTATATCTTTTCTTTGAATCGGGAGTTTGTCATCTCTCCACAGATCGATGCACCAATCTTTTCCAAAAACTCCATCAATGGCTGGGGGAGGCTGCTGCTCTTCTGAAAGCAGAAGCAGACAGGATATTGTAATTTCTACTAGGAAATATTTATCAGATTTTAAATTAGAATAGATTGGACTTGTTCATTGTTGTTAATGTTGATTTTCTTTTCCTCTTAAAGACTACATTTAAAACTCTAGGATTTTTGTTATGGGGGCTGTAGTTTGAATTAAGCAACCCAGCCTGCTTTGACTATGACAAATAACCATTAACGTTACGTTGTGCTTGGTAAAGCCACCTCGGATGTGTGACACCTTGTCTTTCCACACTAATAACCACCCTGACCTTGTTGTCGGCGGTGGACACTGTTGACATGTGCAGGATAGGTCTGTGCCTCCCTCGCTGCTCTCAGCTGGACCTCCAGTGAGTAACACCTCTTCTTCAGAGCCTCGTTCTCCGTCTTGTGCAGCGATATCTCGGTGTGAAGGACAGAGGAGCATTCATCGGCTAGGTTACCTATTTCAACCAAAGCTGCCTTCGTTAGCTTGTCGAGGATCGCGGCTAACTGCGTCCGAAAATTACGGTTCGAGGTGTCGCACATCATGTCGACAGGAAGGCTGGATGTTTCCTAATTTTGGCTAGATTCCCAGCGTAGCCTAGCGACGTTGCTCTTTAATCAAATATGTAGTGTGGATGTCCCGCAAGGGATTGTGGGAAAAACTGAACAGTTGCGTACCACATTGCGCACCAACGTTTTCCTCCTCTTGACTTCCGGAAGTCAGAATCCGTTGCAGCGCTTTGCTGCCTTGTACGTGTGCATGTACAGGGCTTATGACTCAGTCTTTTTAGTTGCTTTAAATGTAGTATATTTATTGAAGAGGTTAATTATAGTAATGTTAGTGCTTCTCTGTATATACCGAATCCTTATTTATGATGGACACTGCATTTGCACAGCCCTGAACTGAGAACTCCTCTTGAGCATTAACATTCAATGTACAGATGTGAGAAACGTCAGTGCGTCGTTTGACTGATTTATTTTAAAAGGTTCACAAGCAGGAAATGCAACACCACATTAAGTGCATTGGTAACGCACTAATAAAATAAATTATTCTTAATATATAGAGAACTTATTATAAATATTATCACAGTAATACTTTGTACTGATGATACTTGCATTAATAGAGCTTTTTTAATATTGTTTTTTAAATAGTTTTGCGGCGAGGACGCCATCCTTCCAACTTGACATTTAGATTCACGAGTGCTTACTGCCATCCAGTGGTAACAATCAAGAACTACAACGCAATGATTTTCAGTTTTATAGCTTGATATTTGCATTTGCAAAGTACGAGAGGTGATTGATAAATTCGTGGCGTGTGGCACAAGGAGATGAGTATATTGACATATATTTTCATAAAAAAAAAAAATTCACTATTCCACATAAAAACTAGGCAATGCACAATATGGAGCAAGATAACTTTATTATGCACAAAATATTTCAGTCAAACAGGAAAAATCACATTTGACTGGTTGTTTTAAGTGGATCCATTAATGAATGTCCCACTAAATGTAGGTGCATTAGATTCACCACCATAAATGTTTAAACTCGGATCTAGATGTACTGCAAGGTGTTTTTTAAGGTTGCAGTTCTTTGTAAAACCCTTGCCACATTTAATGCAAACAAAAGGTTTTTCTCCAGTGTGTGTGCGCTGATGCATATCAAGAGTACATTTCTGAATAAAGCCCTTTCCACAAATAGGACAGCGGTATGGCTTCTCCCCAGTGTGTGTGCGCTCATGTGTATACAGATGCCCTTTTTGAGCGTATCGCTTTCCACAAAGTGTGCATCTGAACGGTTTCTCTCCTGTGTGACTTCTCTGGTGTATCTCAAGCTGGCTAAAGCATCTAAAGCTCTTGCCGCACTGCAAGCAGCCGAACCTTTTAGCAGCAGAGTTCCTCAGGTTGTGGAGCTTCATATTCCTAAGCACACCTAAGCTTTGGGAGGCAACACTTTGAGCCAAGTTTTTCCCAGCTTCTTGGTTTGTGTGTGCAGGTGTGAGCTGTAGATTCCACTGTGTTTCCCTTCTCACTGGTCCATTAAGAGATGACTGGGTGCTCAGGATCACAAAGCTGTCAGGTACCAGAGGTTGCTGATGTTCTGTGACAGGATTTTGCAGTACTTCTGGGCCCTTCTGGGTCTCTGTTACTGTTTCCCTTCCTGTTGAAAGCATATGAGCATTTAAAAAAAATTTGGAACTCTTTTTTTTAATTATTATTATTATTAATGACCCTGATGAGGCAATAAGCCAAACACCCACTAATTTCACAACAAAGTTGTTCATAAGTGTTGTATTCTACTTTTATATTCTACTTTATTATTCTACTTTAATACTTACTGTTTTCACTTGTCCTATCTTGTGCAGTTAATCCATTGTCCAACTCCGATGGCTCCTCCTTTACAACTATCAATTCAGGCTGCTCTTTTGGTGGGTTCAGGTCCTAATGAAACAACATTATGTGAATTGATTTTTTTTTTTCAGCTAAAGAACAAGAATACAATTAAAGGTTGCATGACCAGTGCAGGACTCACTGCAGCTGCGGCATGCTCTTCACCTTGATGCAAATTGCTCCTCTCAGTCTGAGGAGTGGAGAAAGTTATGCTTTCCCATGGGCTCTCACTATGATCCAAAAAAGAAATAAAAACTTAAATTCAAAACACCATGCAGGGCGTTGCTGACAGCAAAGGTCATAATGGGATGTATTTAAAGTGCCAGCGCAACACAGACACACTAATTACCTTCAGGATGCACACAGGAATCAACAAGCCTACCTTTTTATGGCAGGTCTTGTCCTGTCAGGCTCCAGCACTCCGTCCTCTGAACCGTCCCTCACCACAGAGCATGTTGCTGCCGCTGCGTCCTGCCTGCTTCCCTGTGCGATGTAAAGCAATTTCTCCATGAGCTGCAGTTTCTCTGTGAGCGAGGCAATTTCGTTCCGCCCTCGAGTTATCTCTATTTTCAGCATCTTCGACTCAATCTCTACCAGTTTACTTATTTCCATTACGGCTGTTTTGGATAACGCGTCCATGATGGAGACGAGCTGTGTCTGGAAAGAGAAAACTGTCGACATGGTGTCAAGGTTTCTCTTAATAAAAGAGATGCACACGTACGAGTTATTGCGGTCGGGAGGGTTTAATGTTCACTGTTAAATGAAGTTACAACGCATTACACGAGAAGAGCTGCGTGCATGCCCACAAGATACGCGAGTGTGTTCATATCTGAGGTGTTAGAATTGGACACAGTGTTGCCATCTACTGGCTGGGAGGAAGTATTACAACCATACTCCGAACTACACATGTGTGCTGTAATATTGACACATCTTTTTCTTCTGACTTCAGAAACAATCACTGTTGTGTAAAAATGTCCGAATCTTTTGAGATTTTTTTCATTTTTCAAGCTTTTAACTTTTGGTCAATACGCTGACTTTTTATATTGTTGTAACAACGTAATATGGGACTCAACTGACCAGCATGCAGTGTGGTCCAAACACAGAATATGATTGGCTGGTGATCACTCGTTTCAGGAAGTAGTTTGTCGAATTACATTCGCCGACTGAAAATCCCCCTCATGTCTACCAGCTCCAGGGACTCTTATCAGTTGGTAAAAAAAACTTATTATTCGGAAATCTTTACTATTAGAGCTCAAACGTCATGCTGTTTTAAGATGTTACGTAATGAGCATCGCTTCTCCGACAAATTTCCAAATTTGGTTAATGCAATATCGTGCAGGAATAGCAGGGATTTTCTTGCTTTTATCTCCAGTACTCTCTGTATAAAGTCTTATCCTAATCACATTTCAGGTTAACTGTAGTTAGTTAGTACAGAAATATTAAAAAATGAGGGCTTTATTGTACCAACATAAAGAGTTCCCGTGAAGAATACTTTCAGGTGCATCATGATGACTTGCAAAACTCTGTTGTAATTTACTTCCTTCTGTATTGTTCTGTATTGCTCAACACCTTTTGTCTGTCTTCTACCCAGTAACTCCTTAATTCACACAGCTCTCTAATGGCTGGCAGAAGAGTCGTGGTTTTCCCCTCCTCAGCAGAGCTTGGACCAGTGCTTGCCAACCTGGTGATATCTCGGGCTGAGAAGGCCATCACCTCCCATGGCAGGTTCACACTGGGGCTTTCTGGAGGAAGCCTTGTGTCCATGCTCAGTAAAGGACTACTCGCCCTGCCAGACCTAGACTGCAGCAAGTGGGTGGTTGGTTTCTGCGATGAGCGACTGGTTTCCTTTGATGATCCTGAAAGCACCTATGGGCTCTACAAGGTATATGTTTAGAAGTGTGTTATTCTGCATGGTTGCATGAATGCATCATAACATATATATTTTTTTACATTTTGGTCTAATATAATCTTTGATTCTTTTGCAGAGTCAGTTGTTTTCGAAAGTCAACATTCCTGAAAGTGGGATCTTAACAATTGACTCCTCTCTGCCAGTAAATGAATGTGCTGAGGACTATACTCGCAAACTGAAGAAGGTGCCATGTCTTTTCATGTCCCATGATTGGTACCAGATAGTATTCAAATAACACTTTAAATTGCACTATTTTACAGGATATTTATAGGATTTTTTCCTAACTTCAAACACATAGGCCTTCCCAGATGATGATTTCCCTGTGTTTGACCTGTTGCTGCTGGGTATGGGGCCTGATGGACACACCTGTTCCATCTTTCCAGAGCATCCTCTTCTGGAGGTGAGGGCTGTATTTCAGTGAATTTGGCAGTGAGCATAGTGAATTGTATGGGTGCTGAATGCAGAGACATACCCCTGCCCCAGTTATCCACCATACACATCTCACAGTTGATAGGAATATAAAGAAAATAATAAATAAGGTATAATGGCAATGTTTGCATGCATGTTTCATATTTCATTAAAAAACACCAATTTCATAAATTCTGCACATTTAGACATCAAAGACATCATTCTGTGTCTTTTTGTTAAACCATGTCAGGCAATGATGCTCTATTTTATGACTGGAGGATTTTAGGATGCCCCCTATTTTAGATCTATAAATGTGCCACTGGTCATTTAATTGCAAGGTTGTGGGCATTCTGCAAACGTTTCTGAAAATATTACCTCTCAGTTATAGACAAATGTATTTTTTCCTGCAGTATAGGCATATGAAACCCATTATTTAATTTAATTCTGGCAGGCCTACCATTTTAGGTCTATAGTCATGATGTGATTTACTTTCTGATGACATTCCTGATTTTCTAGTCTAGAATAACCATGTGTATTTTTGTCTGGACTTTTCAAGGCACTATGTATGGATTCTATGGTAGCCTTTGACTTAAGCACACCATGGTCTCTGTGGTCTTCGCTGTCATCCCTTGCTACACGCCTGTAAAGCAGTCTGTCTGCTGTGTTTGACAGCTGACTCTATGTGCTATGTTTGTGGTTGTCAATATTGCCACTTTTTGTTGATTGTATACATTACACATTATTGATGACTGTCTCTGGGGGAACTCTGTATTTCAGGAAACCAAGAAGATTGTGGCTCCCATCAGTGACTCTCCCAAACCACCACCGCAGCGCGTAACTATGACTTTTCCAGTGGTGAACTCTGCACGATGTGTGGCATTTGTGTCAACAGGAGGAAGCAAAGCAACCGTTTTGAAAGTAAGATTCAGAGTCTTCTCCAATTTCAACCATAAATCTCTGTTATTTTCATGATGCAATGAATCTGCTTTGACTAGACTCAGAGACAAAACCTGACAGACACAGAGAGAAAATAGAACAGTGCAGAAAAATGTATTACCCAAACAGTGAAAAACAAAAGGGAATATTAAGCCAAGTATGCATCCACTTAATCGTGCCTAACTTAAAGTGATAAAATAATTTATTGATCAGCATTTTCATGATCCACAGGCTGAGTAGAAATGTGTTTCATACTACTGAGTTATTTTAGATTGAAGTGTAACACGGTGACCATTTTCTTGCAGGAAGTGCTCGAGGGTAGAGAGGGTCCAGCTTTCCCAGCAGCCCGAGTTGTCCCAACTAATGGCGAGCTATTCTGGCTTGTTGATGACCCTGCAGCTGCCTCCTTAACCATCCAGGTAGAGAGGCTAGGCTCAGGGGCAAAACTGTAGAACCTTTTAACTATTGAATAAAGACAGAGAATAAACACTGGTGTAAAAGCATGAAATAAAGGAAAGAAAATAGTGCAGCACATTCCTACTTTCAAATGAAAGTGCAGTTTGTAGGTGAGATAAAAAGATAGGAACGAAGGGTAGACAAAAAAAACACTGAGAGCAACTTTCCAGCATTATATTTAGCTCTTTTTGGAGGTTGGTTAGTATGTGTTTGTGTTTTTTGTTTGTGTGTGTGTGTGTGTGTGTGTGAATGAGAGAGAGAGTATGGAGGTGTGTGTCAGTAGTCTGGCTTTATTTAAAGAGCATAATAAGAAAGGCTCTCTTTGCTGTAAAGCTGAGTAGAATCGGACAGATGAAACATTAAAGCAATATTTTGTGTTTAGCCCATTAACTCGACAAAATAACTTTTACAGTTTATTGTAAAGAGTATGTTCTTTCTACTCCTCAGCTCAGTTGCCTTCACACCCTTAATAAAATATTAAATCCTGTTACGTCTCGACACTTAAAATGAACATTCCTTGAGTATTTTCTGTTGTTCACATCAAAAATTAAAGCAAAGGTCGTTAATTTAATATTTGTCTTTGTGTTTTTTGGCCGTTTATGTTCACTAGCCCATCCCCTTTAAGATCACAGTACATCCCACCCCTTTAAAGCGAAACTTCGCAGTGCTGTCACATCAGGAGCTGCTGCAAAGATTTTGCTTCTTTGTAATGACTGTGCTAAGTAAAGCGACAACTCTAAAATAGCATTTTGATTTTGTACATTAAATATTTCTCAATTTATTGTCGCGATGCGCGGTCTCGCCTGCCTCCCCGCCGTCCTGCTCCCATTGCTCCTGTCCTGCTGCGGTCCAGTCCGGGGATACTTTGCGGAGGAGCGCTGGAACCCCGAGTCTCCGCTCCTCGCTCCCCGGGTTCTCCTCGCCCTCGTCTGCAGAAACTCCGAGCACTCCTTGCCATATTTTCTCGGTACTATTGAGCGCCTTAACTATCCCAAGGACCGTATGGCTCTGTGGTAAGTTGTTACTTAGGCTTATTACTTTTCTCACAAGCTAATAAGTGGCTAAGACTTAAATGTAGCGTTAAATTTCTCGTTGCAAGCTAAGGTTAAAAGAGTTGGCTTTCTTCCCTTTTGTGTAATCTTAGAAGTAACTCAACTCATTTTGTAAAACAACAACAACCGATCATTTCATTGAGTTTTGTTGAAGAGGGAAAATTGGGCGGAATCGCAGAGAAACATTGGGTAATAAGCGTATCAATATACTAAAATTGTGTTGCGTGGCTAAAAAGCCCAGTATACATAATAAAGCTGGAAAATACTGAAGAACTAACTAACCTAATACCACTTTTGATCAAATAGTGTCATCTTTGGTTGCCACAGTTTGTAGAACAGAGGTGAGCACATCTGCTCACTGCTGATCACTGCGGCAATGCATTTGATTTGTATACGTGGAGGGGAGGGGACTGATTTGCCCACTAGGGGAGTTTTATCATCACAGTATAAATCATAACAAAGAGAAATATTGTGTCTTGTGTCTCCCATTGGTACAAACACCATACACACAATTTTAGGCTGCCTCCAAACTTATTATTCCCGCAGCCAGTATCAGCTCCTGACCATCAGATAAGTAATTATTAGGTGGAGTGCTTGATTACAAAATATGATCATGTCAAAGGCATATATAGCAAGTATAACAAACAAGAAACTAATCACTAACTTAACTATTTTCTTCTCTTGCCATCCCAGGGACAACTTTGTGTGATGCCCATTCTTGACCTGATAATGGAGAGTTAAGAAATACCAGACACAAGATAATTTGCTATCTTGAATAAACATTCCTCAAGCGAATTGGATGTGGAAACTATAGTTGTATTAGACTCACGAAACATGTTACTGTAATCTCTTTCTACTCATAACACAGTGGCACCCTATTTGTCGTTTGTGACAAACAAAATTTACAAGGCAATTACCTAGTGGGAAGTGCAAATGTGTGTTATACACCATTTAAACATCTGTCTGCAATGCTCAGGCATAAGTGGATGAGAAGTAAAAGGGAGGTGTTTTCACATAATAGCTAAGCAACATGTTCCAACAACCGCATGTAGTTATACTCTCAGGGCCTTCAGCAGTTTGTCTGACTGCTTCAAGGGCTCAGGTTTGCTCTTCACTCACCAACTTGATAAACATGCTCCACTTAATTGAAAAGGTTTATTAAAGTAAAGTTGTTTGATTCCTCCCTTTTTGTTTGGTTCTCATAAAACTCTTGTGTAAATATGTATGAGGTAAGGACAGTTTTGTTTTGACATGCTCTTCAAGCGCATTAAGCTACATCTGGAAAATTCGCACAGCTGTGAGATGTTGTAAACATTTCATGCTGTATGCTTTTTGCTTCTTTTTTTTTTCCAGCAGCTTGTTAGCATGCCAAACCCTCAGAATCTGACTTACTCTGGGTGTCTGCAATAAGTCCTACAGTTCTGCTTAACTAAAGCAACAGTTCTGCTTAACTAAAGCAACAATAGGCTAAATGTAAGTGAAATGCCATTTGTAGATGTATGTATGAAGCACCAATTGTATATGGTTATAACAATGTTTTTAACAAATATTTGAGCTGAACATGAGGCAGAAGAGTTGGTATAATTCAAAGTTTAGGAATTTGGAAGGATGGAAAGCAGGAGTGAAGGAAGAAATGGTTTAGCAAGTAGCTGCAGTATTCTCACAGATCCGTGTGAAATCTGTCAAGAGAACCCAGCTTGGCTGCCGTCCTTCTCAGCAAAATACAAACTCAGCTGACTTAAGTGCAGCTGTTCTTTTTGTGTAGCAAAGACTGTTGTCCTACAATATCGTACATGGCTAAAGAAGGGAAGGCTGTGGATTATGTTCTGTGGCATGATTTCTCATTTTCTTGATACAGATACTCAAACTAATTTAATGAATATAAGATCAACACGTGGCTAGATTTCCTTCCTTTGCACAATTTGATCAAAAATGCAAGCTGTCTTACTTGTGTTCAGTTCTCTCACACACGCCTTCAGCCAGTTTGAATCATTTCCTACTGCTCTAAACTCTTGCAGAGGAAAGTTTCACTTCTGTAATGCTGTTTCCTGAGTATGTAATGGTTTTCTTTATTAGATTGTTTTGTAACTTTCCTTTAAATGTCTGATGCTACCCTAAAGTATATCAACTAGATGTACAGTGCTTCTATTATGTAATGTTGGTATTATTAGCACATATGTTAGTTCTCACAGCTGCAGACAATGAGCGTACAGAAAGTGAAGGCTGGGCTTTTGTTATTTGAGTCTTGGTGTCATCTTTCAGCTCTTGTCTCAGCTTGAACCCAGTCTGGCACTAGACCTACATTCAGCCATTGTTACTCTTTCCATTTATTGTTGTTAATAATGTTCAACTCCTCTGGTGTTAAATACAGTTCATTCTAGCCATTCAAATGTGTTGAACATTGACAGGGTTGCAACTGATCATAATGAGGACAACACCACATCCATTCTGCATGACTGGCTTGTCAAGGTGCAGAACCTTTACCATTACGTGGAGTGGAGGCCAAAAGAGAAGCCCAGGTTAGTTACTTACTTGAGTTTCGAGTGACACGCTGTGTTGCCTGAAGGACTCAAATAGCCCTTTAAATCAGTCTGATCAGTTTCCTTTTGTCTGTTGTAGACAATATGAAGATGAAGACGGTCCAAAGTATTGGACAGACCTCCGTTATGAGCATGTCATGAAACTTCGGCAAGTGGCACTGGAGTCAGCTCGTGAGATGTGGGCAGACTACTTTATGGTGGGTCAACAAAACTGCTCTTTACAGGCACCAAAAAAAGCACAATAATTTTTCCATTTTAAGCTTTGAGCCTGTGCCCTGAGCCTTTCTACCCGGACTATCTTTATTGTTCAGTAATAGCAGCAGAAGGATAAGTACAGAGTCAAGTCCTACGCACTGCCTCAGTTGTTATTTAAGCACCAGCAAGAGTGTTGAAAATTGACCCAGTTATATTTTTCTGTCCCTTATGGTTTAAGCTTATCTGGTTCAGTTCATCTGGATCTTTATATTGACAAAAAGCTTGACTCAACATGAACCATATTTTAAAACCCAGCCCAAATTGTCTGCTTTAGTGGGGTATAATTTTAAGCAAAGTGCATCTAGAATTGCAATAATTTGGTGCTGCATTTCTTTCTCTCTTTGCCTTCTCCCTTGACAGATTTGAAATGAATTGTCTGTGGGTTTTTTTTCTTCTTCATGACCTGCTTTGACCATTGTACATTCTATTTTGCCTGAATCAGTTTACAGTGAATCTCACATACACTTACTTGACTATTCACAGACCTATTTTGCTGTTCATCTTCTCTTTCTTTTGTAGTTGGTGGACTGTGATAACCTCCTAATCAATCCTGATGTGGTCTGGAAGCTCATGAGAGAGAATAAAACCATCATTGCTCCGATGCTAGAATCTCGTGCAGCCTATTCAAACTTCTGGTGTGGAATGACCTCCCAGGTACTGTGATAACAGATAGATTTACCTGCCGCAGTGTGTCAAGCGTTTGGTTGGTTTAATGAATGCTCTTAAATCCTCTCTGAACTCAACTGTTAATCAACGCTGCCTCTTCAGGGTTACTATAAGCGCACCCCTGCCTACATACCCATGAGGAAGCAGGTGCGAAAGGGCTGTTTTGCAGTTCCCATGGTCCACTCCACCTTCCTGATAGACCTTAGGAAGGAGGCGTCCAGACAGCTGGCCTTTCACCCGCCACACCCAGAATACAACTGGGCTTTTGATGACATCATTGTGTTCGCCTTCTCTGCTCGGATGGCAGGTATTTACAAAAACAATGCATAAATCCAAAGATGTTTCACACTTGTCTTACAATTTTTTTTCCTTAAAAGCTCTAATTTCAGATTAAGAAAACATTTTTTTTATCCTCTGCTCTCTACAGAAGTTCAGATGTTTGTATGCAATAAAGAAACCTACGGTTACCTTCCTGTGCCATTGAAATCCCACAATACTTTGCAAGATGAAGCTGACAGCTTCCTGCACACTGTGCTTGAGGTCAATGGTGAGTGAGTTTTTATTCAGACTTTGTTATTTACTTTTGCATCTAACTCCCTTTTTCCACTGGCTTGAAGTCTAATTGATTTCTACTCTCTGATGCTTTATCTAATAAAAACTTCAGCATGGGTTTCTATATATCACTTTTACCATTTCTGCATCCATCTTCCCTTTCACTGTGTAGTGCGAAATCCCCCAGTGATGCCTTCCAAATACATACGTGTCCCTAGAAAACAACCTGACAAACTGGGCTTCGATGAGGTGAGTATTATGTGGTGCGAAGATGGAGTCTGCAAAAATGGCCCTCTATTCATTCTTGTGCTGAATGCTTCCCCCTGCTGTTAGAAGTAAATATTTAGACTAGCTTCACTCTTGCCCCTGTGTAGGTGTTTATGATAAACCTGCAGAGGCGCTCTGACCGCCGAGAACGTATGCTGACGGCATTATACGAGCAGGAGATTGCATGTAAGGTCATTGCCGCTGTAGATGGAAAGTAAGTTTACTCTTCTTAACGAGTACTTTAAACTATAGAGAACTTGATAATCACACTTGTTTGGTCACTCTCATCACCGTTTTGCTTTT
>JAPZDT010000009.1:7119278-7129339 GCA_029814675.1 Acanthurus coeruleus | reverse complement strand
AGGAGAGGAGAGGAGAAGAGAGGAGAGGAGAGGAGAGGAGAGGAGAGGAGAGGAGAGGATGGCTGGAGAGACATTAGGCAAGAGATGATCTGTCACCCATAGTTTGTCACCATGCTTCATCAGATTCCCCTTTCTTTGCATCTCTTCTTTCTTTTGCCCAGTTTGTGATTCCAGGTGTCTGCTGAGCATCTAAAAAGATCCACTAACTGAACCAGCTGAGAGCTGATCTGAACACAAAGAAAAGTTTGGACAGCAAATAAGTAGAGTGAGGAGTTTACCTCGACTGGCTCGTGTTGTTATGGAAACCACTTGTGTTTTTTGCAGTATTTGTTCACCTGGGTTGTCACGCTTTTAGTCTTAAGGACTGTGTAAACAGACTGCACATTACTTTTCTTTGAATTTTACATTGATATGGACTGCATTGATCATTGATTATTTCTCATGCACAGCACAAGACATTGGCCTTGCCTGTATAAGGTTCATTCTCAGTACTGCATTTGCACTCAGGTAAGGCTGTAAAGACTGAGCCTTCACCCTCAGTAAGATGGAAACAGAACAGACTCTTTGCCTCTGGGCAGGGAGTAATTCGTGTAATTTGAACTAATCTGTGTGTCCAAGCAGTGTCCTTGGAGACCTATTTGATGTGATGTTGGTTGGATTCGTGTCCAGTTGGATTCATGAAGTGCTAATGAAACAATAATTGCAGACATTCAATAACCATCTAGTATAACAGAGCTATACAGTGTATATTAACAATGATTAGACTGCATTATACTAAAGCATAAAATTATCCTTGATGCTACTATTGATGTCATTAATTCTTACATAATCAATAATCTCACAGGCCTAGTATGATTAAAGCCAAGTAGATTTATTCCCAAATGATCAGTATGTGGCTGCATAAATAGAAGTAGGTGGCAGGAATCACCTCAAATAAAGATCTAATAAGGATTAGAGACAAGCAGATGAGGTAAGGGTACATGTTCAATGACCATATGAATTTTCAGTTTTCACGTCTCCCAAGGTCACTTCATCCATAGAAAGCATGAGGGGAGACAGAGGTCAAGGCCAAGGCTTGATAATTAGCTGAAGATGTGGGGTTGCAGCTTGTTTGGCAGTGCTGTGCACCAGCTCCAATGTGATATAAACAACAAAAGAGAGCAAGTGGTGTGAATACATTTAGCAGGAGTTTAAAACAGAGCAGGCCACAGCATTCTTAATATCCATACACCAAATTTTTTAAATTATTTATTTGATAGTAGGACTGATGCCTGCTGCCGAAGCTCAGGCAGACAACTCCAATGCACTGACATAAAATGACAAACCACTGTATGTGTCCAATGCACTGTTAGAACAAGGTGGTCCTTTAAAGCTGTCCATATCGTGCCCACTCTTTTGCTCTGATGCTGCTCATGTAGCATTTTAAGTCGGCCAACAGTTCAGTTAGATTGCTTAAAGATTTTTTTTGTGGAAAATAAATCATAATTTTTTTTTGCTTCCAGTCCTGCAAGAGACAAACTACAATGAGGCATTTTTCCCAAAGGTTTTGAGAAAGAGATCTAAGAAGACAGGTGTTAATGCCTCATTTCAACATGCTACATTTCCATGTAGCTCTCCAGATTAGCAAGTGCAAGGAACATTTGAGGATTCATAGTGGAGGGTAAGGAAAGACGAGGAGGACTGAGGGAGAAGTTAAAGAGCTGTTCTGTATGGAGTGATTCTGTGACACTAAAACGAATCCCAGACTCTGCCTTGAGATTACAATAGTTGAGGGACGCTCAAGTGTAAAAAAAAAAAATGAAGGCAGCATCTGACAAATGGGTCAAGAGCTGAACTCATCTAGTGGGGGTGAAGTACCTCTTACTGACTTTAAGTGCAGATGGCTCACAGCCCCATGACTTGGAAAAGCTGATTTTGGTTGTAAGGAAATGTTCCAGTAGAGCAGCAGTGATGGTCTTAAGGAGTTGACAGGGTCAATACAGCAGCTGGTGGCCTTGCTGGCACCAAAAGTTTGGATTTATTACAAGAGAGCAGACAGCAGAGAACATCTTCTCCGGGCAAAAAAATGAGGAAGTTAGTTGTGGTTAAAATTGGGATGAACAGAGAAGAGAGAAGACATTTGAAGAGGTCATGCAGCAAGCCATTATTTTTTCTCAGTGACCTGAAATCTCAGTTATTTTGTCCAAATGACTTCACACAGTTACAGGGAAGTTGGGGGATGTAGAGGTCAGTCTAGTGAAACTGTGCTAGAGACTGCCAAAGAGAGGTGAAGAAGAAATGAAAGACAGCGAACATATTTTCATAGTGATGACATGAAATGAGACCATGTTAATGAAGTGAGAATTAGTCAAATGCAGCACTCAAGCCGAGGTAAAATTGGTTACATGTGTTCAAACTGTAGTTATAAAATAGATCCTGCATGTGCATGTTACAGTCAAATAAACAAAGTGTGATACCATTGTTTGACAGTACAGTTCATGAGGTTCAGTAGGTCACACCCCTATATAAAGACAAAAAAGACTAAAATCAGGTTATAGTATTGACTGATTGTAGGGTTTCTCTAGACTTTAAAGAACCTCCAAGGAACTGATTAAGTAAGCTAATGTCAGGTTAAGTAAACAGTGAACCTCATCTGGAAAATGTACTTGAAATAGCAGCTTCCAGAAAAGGATCTTGCTTACAGTGGCTTAAGATATATGTGATGGGAAAGTGTGATATAACTCACTTTCAGAAATAGAGAGATATGCTGCAGAAAAATTGTTGTTCTGTTTTATGTCTTTTTTGTCCAGTTCCATGTCAGAATAAGTAAGCAAGTCATCTCCGACTAGACTGACCTCTTTGCTCCTAGACTCTAAATTTTCTTATTGTGTTTCCTACTACAACTACTTCCTTGGTGAAACTTTTCCATCTGGATTGTGAGAGGGTGCACTACCAGTTTATGTCCACTGGGTGGCCCACTGGCATTAACAGTGAATAAAGTTTTGCTAGGAAGATAAAATATGAACCTCATTGCAATAGCTGTGGTTGAATAAGAGAAGTGACTGATGGAGTTAAGAGGATTGTATATAAAAAGTAATTTCCTGCGCTCAAATACAGTAACAGGTGATTGCTTAATGTTGAATTTTGTGTTAAAAACTTTTTAAAGCCTAAAGCGATTTTATTAAATTATACAGTTGATGACAAGGTGCATTCATCACTTGCTTTGGTCTCGATTTTATTATGAAAATCATGAAATCATAACATAGCTGTGAAAAGCCTATTATACCTCTTAATTTGTGTATATGTGTGCATATGTAGAAAAACAATACTTTCCATCAAGTGACATCCAATGACCAAGACAACATTGACAGTGCTGTTAATGGGAAGTTGTGGGGTTTAACTGATTGTGGTTGGGGGGAGTGAAAGTGGGAGGTCTGGAGGAGGGGAGGGTACAACACCCTCATCTGATTTCACTTACCAGTCTGATGTGCTTCTGGCTCCATCCAGCATCTCCCACAGCCACAACCACAACGCTTGAATGGAACATCCTGCACAGTCCAGCTCCTCTGCACTGCTTCCAGGGCCATGTTTGATATTTAGCTGATGCTGGGATTTTATTGTTAGAGGGTTTAAAAAAATATATCCCTGCTCTAATTTTTCAAGAGGGAAAGAGAAGAACATGATTAGCAAGGGGAGGAAGGGCGGATTGTTTTTTAAAGTATTTGCCTTGGTCCACTTGTCTCCTGAGACCTGAGATGATGTGGTGGGTCCTTCCTGAAGTCTCTGCTCTGTGCTGTAGGATTTATGTGGTGTTAGCTTAAAAGTATATCAAGGATATAATTTCCCACATCTGAAAAGAACTACAGCTGTGTTATCCATGGTAACCAATTACATATTCTAATAAATGCAGGACAACAATCAGTTCAAATGTGTTTTACGTGTTTATCTGCTCATGGTTAAATCCAATTTTGAATGAACAAAAAAACTTGGCTCTCTTAGGCATGTGGTCTTTTCTGGTTGATTTTGTTATATCTTCTTGTATGCACTTGTTTTATCAGTTTTGTTAGAGAAAAATTGTTCAGTCTCTGGAGATCTGACACTTTCACTCTGTTCCTCCTTGTCCAAGGATTCAGGATTATATTTCGCTGCTCCTTTTTTTCCCCCTAAATCTCTGGATCACAGTGTGAGTTCCCTGAAACACCATCTGTAACCTGTCTCATCTTGTTCTAGTCTTTATATTCTGCAGCCCAATTTGACCCACATTAAGAGAAACAACTGTGGTCTAGGGGTGTGTGTAAAAGCTGGTTGAATGCCAGATAAAACATTAAAAGCCACAAGCTAAATGTTCTGACTGCATAGGTGGTCTGATGTGCAATGCTGTATGTTTGACTGAAGTTGACCCCAATACTTTTGGTCTGGCTCAACCACTAAAGGAGAAAAACAACCTTTAGACTAATGTAGTGCATTAAAAACTGCGCTTGGTCAGCGTTACCCCATTCTGAGACAGATGCTTGTACAGTTAAAAGCTTTTTCCTGAACAAATGTTAATTTGATTCAGTATAACCTCAGGGAAACAATGCAAAAGCAAAACCTGTCACTTTGGTTTTACACACAGTTCCTTCAGACTGCATGCATTTTATTTTTGTTAATTTCAAACAAATTATCTAAATATCCCCTTGTACAGTGTAAATTTAAAAACACTGATAATGTATAAAATACTCGTCCTAGCTTAGCTAATGATCTGTTAGCTGCATGTTAAGCCTTAGATAAGATATGAGGGTGATATCTATATTTCCAGAATGATTAACTATGGATATTGCTGATTACCGTTTTATTTTTAATGGCTTTAAAAGTTATAATGAACATCGAGCAGTGCTATGATCCTCTTGCCTTCAATGCCATGCTCTCTACAAGGTAAACATTTGGCCTTACCAACTAAGAACCATTAAAAAAGGGGGAACAAACACATTAGTAATTGAATTTAAATCCACTTGAAAACTCGTGACAAAATCCATATAAGCTGAGGTTTAAGTTTAGCAATGGCTGCAGCATTAGACATCTCATTGGGGTTGGCTGGATGCATTTAGGGGTACGTGGGCAACCATTGACCTTAACGGTCAGTCAAGTTCAAAGTCTGCCTGGTTAGCATTAGCTTTAGCATTAGCTATGACAGCCAACACTGAGCCGTTAGGCATGTAGACTGGTATATAGTAATGGTCACCATTACATACGTTATCGCTATCCGGTAATTGGATATGGCGGTTTCTACGTTGTGATACTGCAAATGCATTGATTAATAATTGATCTTAACCCGTCAGTGTTGCAAATCCCACCAAGATGAAGGTATGGACCACCTTACTCTGTCTCTGATTGGCTATTGCTCGACAGTAGTTAGAAAAAATCCAGTATTTCAATGGTCAATCATCATACATCCTTCCATCCATTCATCTGTGGAATATTCATGCACCTGCAACCTTTAATTCAAGTCTTTTGCTCTTTTTCCTGTGTTTTGGTTCTAAAAATACTGCAAATACATATTCTATTATGCAATCTCATGTTGTTGCTGTTGTTGTTGGGTGTGACTGTTAGAAATGGACAGTGTAGTAATGACAGCAGCTGGTGCATTATGACTACTTCTCCCTGCAAATATGGTGCTTCACCTCAGTCTGCTGAGCTCTAATTGTAACCTAATTATAAAGTTAGATTTTCACAGTGATCCATCACTTCATTATCTGCCAGCTCCCCTCAGCGAACCTTTCCACCACAGCTCCCACTTGCTGGCAGTCACAGAGCTCTAAGTGTGCAGTGTTGTTATCGGTTGCTATCAGTAGCCTACAGAACATTGTTTTCATTGAAAATGGCTGCAGTATTAGTCCGTCAGACCCACTGAAGACAAAATAATTCCCAGAATGCCTGGAATGTTGCTATTTTCTCCAGTCTGAGTGGTATGGTTGAAGGGCCACAAGCAATGTGCTGTTAGCAGTTTGGCATCCTTTGTCACTCCCACTGTCACTGGAAAAAGGGAAGGAAGAACTTACACAACAGGATTAGAGGGTTGTATAGCAAGAATTTATAAGTAAATTGTTTTCATGAGGGATGAAAAGCAGAACTTTAGTCAAGCAATCAGTCCTTCAAATAAATAAGTAAAAGAAGTATAGTGTCCAACTTTTAGAGAGATTTTGGGGATGTAGCACCAATTCTAAAAACTCTCCCCCTGAAACTTGTCATATTGGTTTAACTTGATGCAAAAACAAGGTGTTTGGATTTAATTATAGAAAACAGTCTTTCAAGAGCGGACTGCACAGCAGATGTTTCAGCATATTTTCATTATACCAAACAGGCTTTTGACAACAGAATGCATAGCAGATGTTTCAACATATTTTCAAATTATCATAAGTATTGTCAGACTTCACTGAGATAAGGAGTGGTAATATCCATGTTAGTTTATTGTTTAATCAGTCTTTGACTCAGTTGACAATATAGTAGATTACTTACAGAATCTAAATATATCTCTCAGAAAATAATACTGTATTTTTGAAATAGCATGGTATCTTCCTGTAAATCTCTCACATACAATATATACACATTGTTTTGTATTATACATATACACTTGCATACACAGTCACAAAAGCATCACATGAAAGTGGATTCATCTGGACTTCTGAGGTTTTGCTGTTCAAAAAGCTAAAAAAGCATCTGCATACATTCGACACACAAGAACTTTGAGGGTGATGTTTTTACACTTGGTCTGTTTCAGCAATTTAACTGAACTCCGTGATTATTACTTAAATTTTTTTTCACACTGGCTTGAAATTATAGCTTCTCTGAAATAATGAACCAAACCCAGACCAGAGCAGTAATTTGAGTTGGGTGTGATTCTGAGCCCAATTTGATCATGCTCTATTTAATATTGTGGGCTTTGAACAGGCAGTTGTGTTGATTGCTAATCATAATCTCTGAAATGGAGTTTAAGCTTTTTTTAAAAAATCAATCAATGGATTGCAATGTAATTGGTGAAATGATTTACACTGTGACTCAACTGCGTAATTGCAACCAAACTTGGATGGCTCATGCGCCAATAAATTTTGTCTGTAGGTGGCGCTGCAGCAACATTAACAATCTTACAGCCGCTGCTTTTAAATATTTTCCAAAAATTTGCACAAATGTCCATTTTTGTGTATTTAATGTTCATTTTTATAGCTTGTTGCAGATCCACATCCAGATTTGTTAGCAAATAGCAAGTTTCGTTGACCTCTGTCTAGTTGGATTTCTTTTCATGAATCACATTTTATCTAGATTAACTGCAAAAAAAATAACAGTAACAACATTTTCACCTGTCACATAATCAGAACAGTGGGCACATTTATTAAATTGCAAGTGTCGTGTTGATTATTGGTTAACTAATCATTTGATTATTAGTGAAAATCAATGTGGACACAACCGCAGTCTTTGACAGTATATAAAGTGTGCTGCTTTGGAACTGAAAATGGACACCACCCTGACAAATGTTGCTTAATTTTCCTCTATCAGACTGTCACAAGCTTGGATTCAAACCACACATCATTCGACCATGTACTTCTGTTTTTTTTTCTAAACCTGAACAAACAGTAAGCATTGGAACGCTGGACTGAGTTCAAATAATTGTTAACTGTGTCATGATATGTACAAGCTTTTAAATGGGGCAGAACATACTGTAACACATAATGTAAACGCACAGGCTTCGTTAGAAAATAAACAGGATCTCTCACTGATTGATTGCAGATATACATAAGGAGGGTGGGGCGATGCAGCAAAAAATTAAATGTTGAACACTGTTTCATACTTCAATCTTGGAGCAAATGACATCTCTACTCACAAAATATATAATGTTGTAATCTTAGTAATAACTTCATACATGCATGAAAAACATCAGATTTGTGTTAGTACATCTGGCAATCCTTCACAATTTACAGTGAAAGCCATGCATTTTTGAGGAATTTGCCAAAAGATTGCAGCAAGTCATTATCAACATGAACTTGTTTATTAAAAGGTGTAAATTTAAACCTTCTACAAATATACGGGACTATCATTTCTTGTTGTCTCAAAGTGGAATTTAACAGTGTGCCCACCTTCCATTTTTCTTCAAGTGAATGCCCCACCCTGCTGGTGTATCTGTTCACAGGATAATTTAAAAACTGGCCCTCTCATTCAGAAAGAAAACAAAAAACTATGCTACGGCAATGATGCAGCAGATTTCATGCAAAAACAAGTTATATTTTCATTTTAAAACTGCTGTGCATCACTATTAGTCTGTTCTCTTTTCACTAAGTGGCAGGCAAGAAAGCAAAGCAGCTTTGTCAATAATGTGCAGATTACCTTAATGCATCTGCGCAGCATTACAGTTCAAACTCTGAGACAAACACACCGTTTACAGGTGCTCGGCAGGCGAGTCTTTTTATACTTTGTGAAAGTTTTTGATAGTGCCTCTTGTGTAACCCGGACAGGCTTCATATTTCCTGGGACAAAAACCACTAATGAGTGCTCATACAGTTTAGGGAATGTACATGCCACCTCCTCAGGGCCCTCTCTGTGACCCTGTGGGGATTTCACTGACCCAACATGGACTCTCCATGCATAATTCCTGCAGAGGCAAAACAGTAAAAAAAAAAATAAAATCACATACTGGGCTGAGGCCCTCTGCTCAATTTAGTATGTTGAATTTGACTGCTTATGATTAACAGGTGATGTGATTTCAGCAGAGATCATAAGAGGTATACCGGTTATGTCTAAACCCTGAATAAAAGCTGTATATAGGCATTCCATGTAGTTCTGTGTCACTTCAAGGAGGTGTGGAAGTATATTTTTATGTGATGTATGAAATGATATTTGTTGTGAAGCTTGTATGCAAAAATAATCTCTTTATGCCTGTGAGTGGATCAAAACCTTAAAACTCTATGAAAGTGAAATGAGAGCATCTCTTCATACCAGAACCTTCATCTAGCTACAGGGTAGTACTGGTATTGAGGAAGAAAATAGCTTTTGAAATTAGGCTACCATTTCTGTAAGAGAGCAAAAACACTGTACACCACCTTTTAAATGTAAAGGCTATTTAGCAATAAAATAATTAATTACTCTCAACACATTAATGTAAAGTAAATTTACCTCTGAAAAGTTGGAGCAGTCTACTCATTGAAGTGACCAATGCTCTACTTTCAGGGTAGTAAACTGGCAGCACAAATGTTGGTCTGGTGGCTGACACACAGCGCAAGGTCATTGACTGTGGTGGGTTGTTGATATGCTTACTGCCATCCCTCAGTTGGTAATTAAAGTTTATAGCTTGCTGGTTCTGCCTGTGTGTTATGCATCATTTGTTAATTATTCTCATTGGGACTTAATTGAGTTTATATTGTGACTCCACAGTGAAATTTAGGCAGTCATGCATTAGTCAAACTTGCGCACTGTCAGCAGAATTTTAATAACACTGCAATAAACTTCACCCACTATAACGGTGTAGCACTAGGAGTCCCTTGCTAACAGGATATCTTGTTAGTGATTGTGTGAAATTCTGAGAAAACACTGTGCAGAGTAGGTACCGGCAGACTGTGCCAATATATCACCCTCAAAATAAAAGACCAAGTGTACTAGAGGAGAACTTCTCATAGTGACAAAAAAAATAAAAGCACTTAGTGGTTTTCGCTTGGTTTGTCCTCTCACTGCAGAACTGGATAGATCAGATCAAGTTCTGGAAGGTGACAGGAAATTCCACAGTTAGCTATGTCGCTCTTAACACAGTCCAGAGCAGCGAGGGAGCCCAGTCAGATACTGGCTCTGAAGGGGAAGATAAGTGCTGGCTAGGCCAAGAAGTGGAAAGGGGGAGCGGGAGGCGCGTCAGTACACCCACTCGGGGATCTCACGTCACCACTTGCTGCACTGTTGAGCGTTCATGAGGGCAAGACTGGTCTCGACAGTGCAGCCTCCTGAGCAGCCGCTGAAGCTTGTTGGAGAAGTTTTTGTTCATCTGCCTATACATAAGAGGCATCGCAAAGCTGCTAGAGAAAGCCAGCAGTTTAGACACACATCTTAAGAAATAGTAGGTAGGTAAG
>JAPZDT010000009.1:7080220-7090391 GCA_029814675.1 Acanthurus coeruleus | reverse complement strand
CTGATAACCTACATGAGAGCTGGAAATCTTCTATAGGAACTGAATAGTTGGCACTGAAAAACAAAAGAGACTCTACAATGCACCCACATAGTTTTTAATGAAATATTTGCAGCCAATACAAAAGCATGGAATTAGCAACAGGAAGCACATTGTGTTGAGGTCTGCTTCAGTTGGCCAAAGTTTCCTGTATGAATCGTAACACTGATTTCCAAAGTTGCTGCAACAGTCTGTTTCATAACGTTCCTCTTGTCCAGAAAACTTTGGAAAGTGCGAAAAAGTCTGCTGACCTTTAAATGAACCGGTAGATTTTATCTGTGGTGAGTGGTCACATTCTCCCTCTTTCACCACCGGTGGCCATGGATACAGTCGTCTTTGTTAGTTAGTGGCCATCAAAGACTTCAAAGAGAGAGCCGTGAACACTTTGGCTTTGCGACTGACCACTTGACCCTCGGACGCCCCGCTTGTGGAGAGCAGTAATAGGAAATGAACTTAAGATTACTCCGACCACAATCAGTCATGGGATAAAAAAAAAGGGCCTCACATTGGAGGATATTAGCCTTTTTTAGCAGGGACAGAGAAGAATATACGGCCTTTCAGAGATAAACGCTAGGGTGGTGGTCCTTCACTTTCAATTAATACTGACTTTGGGTGGCACGGCTGCTACTTTGAGGAATTCAGACTCTGGCTCTGTTATTTCGTCTTTTTTCTAAAGGGCAGCAGTGACAAGGAATAAATAGCAATAGGACTGAACAGCTCTGGTCAAAATGTCATCTGTAATGTCACCCTGGTCTTGATGCAACGGTGAGCATGCTGTGATTAGCAGTGAGCACAAGTCTCCTCCCTTTGCTCCCATCTTCACTTTTTGTGACCTGCATACCCTCCAGTGTTTTTAGACTAGATAGTGTTTGTGTATTTCTTTTAGGGAAAGAAGAAGAGTTTCATTTCATCCACAACTGCAGTCTACATTTGCCGAACACTGAGAAGATTTAGGCTTGCTTGTGTATCGATAGTAAAAGTAAAACAGTGTATGACTAACGTGATGAGAAATAGACGCAGTGCTGAGGGAAAATTATTTCATTTGAACTGTTTTATCAAGGCCAGATTACTGGCATGATCCCTAAATATAGTTTTCCTCAGAGTTTGCCATTTTTGCATCTTGTAGTGCCAAAGCAAACAGTGCGTATGGAAGCACAGGAAAAAGACACAGTAGATTTAGCAATACCCAAATTTAATGGTGTTGAAATAGTCATTGCTTTTCCTTCTCTAATAAATCATAGTGATCAGATCCTTATGCTGAAGATTATTCTTTCTTGCATTTACAACCTTAAAATCTTCCTGCACTCAAATGTGATATAATAATCAAATACATCTCAATGAAATGACTTTTAACAATAGTCATTTTGCAGTATTTTGTTTCTTGGAGTTGTTCAGCATATCGTATGTATGCACAGAGTTGTGTACACTTTAATTCAGACTTTTTTTAATCTCACACTTTCACGGAAAGTTATTAACAGTTTTACAGCCTTTACTTGGGGCCAAGAGTGCCTGCTGCACGTTAAATTTTAGAGACGACTTCCTGTTCGCTTGAGGAAATCTGCAGCTTCAGAGGCCAGGCTAGCATGTAAAAGTAGACTCTCACTATGTGGCAACAAAAGTGCGTAGGCCTCGATGTTGCTAATGTAAAAGGTTCATTTTAACAACACCAGCCAAGTCTCCCCTTACACACATAAAACACACTGCCAGGAGAAAATAGAATCTGAAGGTGCATACACATTTTCCAAAGACAAAGAGGAGGCAGGGGGGCTGATAAATGGCATCTAATGTCATCTGCCAGACCTGCAATCATTGTGAACACATATTAACGAAGTTTATTCCTAAAGTGGCCACCCCGGTGTCACTAGAAGCAACTAAAACAAACATGAGCTTTAGTCTACTTCTCAGCTTTTCCCACTATTGTGATTTGTTTGTAAGCTTTGAGGTACTGCACGCCGCTACAAACGTATATAAGTTGTTTGTGCTGTGGCAGAAATCTCCAGGAATGGATGTGCGTGTTTGGGAGCGACCGAGGGAACCACAGTTGGTGTGCTCGCTGAACTGAGTGGATAAACAGAGGATTCATGAGGACGTGCCCAGCCACAATAATGACTTCTTCACAGAGGGTTTCTGTGAGGAAACGGCTCTGTTTTCATTTAAGTCCCAAAATGAGCAACCTTCTCAGACCTTAAACTATGTTGCTGGCTAGCCTCCATTGTGTGCTCTACTATTTCACGTTTTGTTTTTGTCCAACCTCCCTCTCTGCTGTGACTCAGCCATTCACTGCTACCAGTAAGAGTGTAAATTCCCAAACAGGATGTCCAGTTCTCTTACAAAGACCAAAAGATCGTTGGTTTCCTGGAACCAACGAATGTCCTCTGGGCTGTTGAAGGATATATCAAAGACTGGAAGGAAGTCAGACACTGATCATGTGATAAACACTTGAGTTACCATAAGATTGCAAAGCATATACTAAATTTTACGTAATGAGGCATTGCATTTTATGCTGTAAATATACCTTGTGCAACTGTCATAACAATTTACAAGGGGCTTTTCACAGTTTACAGCACAATTAACCATCCAGACACCCTGCAGACATTCAAACATGAGCATGCAAACCGGCACAGGACCAGCAGCAACAGAAGATAAAAAATGAACTGTTTGTCCGTGGATCAATAAAAAAAAGGGACCCAAGTTAGCATCTTGCTTATGGCGGAGCTTGTTTGTTTCTTAGTCCAACTGCACACAAATTTGTTATTCCAATCAGGTTATTTCCAATCTCTATGATTAAAGTCCTTGTTAAATTATTACAGGAACATTTTACAAATAACAAACGGTGTGACTGAACTAACTATTTGTAATTTAAATTATTCTGCCCAAAGGGAGTTCAGTGCACTTCAATTCAAAATAATTTAAAATGTATTTCACATTAAAAAAGCAGGGTGCCTCCGGAGAGGAGCAGGGAGACGATGATTAGGCTGCAGCCGGGTCTTATGTAACCTAGAAACACACACTGGGCGCCGCAGGAGTCCAGATCACACTCATCAGCCACCAGCAGAGACACAGGTCATTACCAGGCCCGGTCCAAAAGTACACAAGTGTTTATCAAACTGGAGCCTTTTCTGTGTGTTTTTGGGCCTAAATGAGCCACTTCTTTTACATGACACAGACTCGTTTAGCCTGCTGTTAATATAGAATTATTAAACAAAGCAGTGTCTTGTTTTTAATGGTGATAGCACTTTCTGGGTTTGGAAGAACTATGCTTGAAGGTTTGACATAAACTTTCAGTTGTCATGGTTACTATTTTCATCCTGACCTTAGCAAAAACATTAGACTTAACTGAAGTCTGCCCAACATTTAATACTGTATAATGTGTGTGAGGTACAGGACATTATTCTAACTGAAAAGTTGTCGTCTCTAAATTGAGGCACATGGTTAAATATAAATGTTTGTTATTCAGTGTATTACAAAATCCATGTTGCTGTTGGCTCAAGTCATATGATAACATTCGAAAATTACCATCGGAAACACAACTACACATGATTATTGGAACTGGGCTCTGTACACGGAGGTCCAAACTTGCCAAGTCTTTTCCACAGGGGTCTGGATTTCCCCTGTCGTTCCCTTTTTTTTTTTTTATGTAACAGTGCTATAAATCGTGGTGGGAGCCCTCAAGCACATACTGGTTTTACAGTGGGATAAACGTAATCAGAGCGCGTCAAAGCCTGCGTGTCCATACCCATGTACTGGGATCGGACTGCTCACTCAACCAACTCGCTGTGCTGAGATCAGTTGACGCTGCTCTGTGTGAAGCTGTGGGGATGATTCTCCGATGGGTTCTGTTAAAGGGCTCAGTGGAGTCTCTGGCTTTGGCCCAAAGCACTGTCCTGATTGCATTCCTCAGGGGCGAACTGTCCAATGTTATCTCTGCTCGCTCCGACAGAGGCCCCTGAAGCCACAAAGGACTTGCTGTGTTGGCCTCTCCTCACCCTGGCGGCCTCATCACATTTGCTGGAGAGGAGAGGCCAACTTCAGAGGTGCCTAATTATGCTGAAGCCACAGCAGAGGATACACCTGCAGACAACAGGTGTTTATGTCCTTAGTCTGTGAGGAACCTTTCTTTATTCTAAGGGGAGCGGCTCAAGACTTGGCAGTTGCCCGCATTTATTATGTGGTTCGTCTGAAGTTTGCACATTTCACTTGATATTCCAAAGAAGGACAATTACGTGGAAATGCATCAGGAGTATCTATGCTTTGCATGCATTGACCTTCTCTTAAGATGCCTAAAATAACTTAATGCATGCAAGCAGGCACAGACAGGTACACACCAGCATACTATACATGATAGCTAGGAGGGATTGAATTACTGATCTCCCTTGCAGATGCAACTGTATCAGGGGGAGCATCAGGACTAAAGATGTGGCGTCAGCCTTCAAAGGAACACCAGAGTGCCACGTCAAGATTTGCAGGTGTGTAATCTGAAATCTCATATTTGAAAAAAAAAAAGTTGAAGAAGTTTTTGTGTGGGGGCTCCAGGTTGTGCAGTTACAGTGGGAAGGGGACGGCTGGCTCTGTGGTGTAACATTTCTGTGCAGGGGATTAGGGTTGTTTGAGAGGAGATAAGACACTGCGGGATCACAGCACTGTTAAATGTATCTGCCAGAGCCAGCACAGGAACAGCAGCAATGCAGTGATGCTGCCAACATTCCTGGGGATCAGCACCAGCTGGAGACTCCCACCTCTCCTCCCTTCTGCACAAAACTTAAAAAGTACCTGATAAGGGGAGCTCACTGCAGCATCCCACATCACTACACAACGTAGATGTGCTACTTTTTTATTTTTGCATGGTTTCAGTATCAAGCTGAAGCTTTTATTAAAGTAGTTAATATCAAAGAGGCATAGAAATTGCTGTGGCAGTTTTGAGAATGTATTCAAAACACAACTAGAATTATTTTAACTGTCCATATGTATGACCAGTTTTTACATAATCCCCCCTTTAATTTAACTACAGGAGTTATAGCATAGTGCCACAATAGGTTGGATGTAGTTTTTAGTTGTAAGGGATGTGTTGTGTTTTCTTTTTTCATTCAAGGAGAATAACTCTGTAGTGATTGGTATGATATGTCTATTTGCATTCAGACCAACAAGTGAGCTCTATAAGGAAACACAACCAGAAACATCTGAAGACTCCAAATAACCTCAAACATCAGAGACGCCTTCCACTTAAATGCAGAGGGATACTGATCATGATCTCTGTGTGTCTGTCTGCGGATGGAGACTTGATTTGCTGCACTGTGCTAACATGATAGAGTGGCAGATCTCTGTAATGAATCCCTGAATGTACCGACTACCAGCAAGACTCAAGCTAATGGAGCCATTTGTAAAATTACGAGGACATCTAGTGGTTAAAATCAGAAGTCCCAAGGGAAACTTGTGTCCAGATTTTTCCCTCATATGTACAGATTTTCTTTCCTGAACGCAACCTGTATTCTATGATCCAGAAAAAAAGAGAAAACCAGTGAAAGTATTACTAGCATTCAAGGCTTCCACCTGCAAACAGACAATAAAGTAGCAGAGAGCTGTCAGTTGCACCGATGGATGTAATACGTGCAAGCGCTGACTAGAGGCCATGATGTCTGTATCAGATTACAAGGCCCTCTCCACACCTGAGCCAGCACACAACTCAATACTCCTTCAGTCGTCACCGGGCTTCTAATTTAAAATGTATTGACCAGTTGAGTCCAAGCACTTACAGACACTCATGTCCCCAAGCTATGAAAAATCCTCTAATCTACTGTCATCATAGCAGCTCTTTCAAAAGCACAGACGTGACAAAAATGGTGTCAAGGTGAACCTTCTGGCCCTCTGATCTCAGACTGAACATGATAAACACCCCTGTTTCTCACTGTTTGTACGTGGTCTTTCTCCAGGGTTACTTTGGCGCGACGGGACGTGTTTGATCTCCGGCTAGCTGCTGCAAGGGGAAGGTAATATTATTAAAGGTTGAGGACAGATAGAGAGACAGCACTGAGGGTGGAATATGAGAGATTTGTCAGGGGGATGAGTAGATGAAGTATAGACAAACAGGTCAGTGTCTGCATTTCTTTACACTAAACACACCTGATGGAACAAAAAGGTACATTGAGGAATCCGCTTATTTGATTCAGAATATTTTAAATTATCACATCCGTGGTGCACATGTAAAATCCTTACACTCATGCAAGTGAAGGTAATCAAGTTCAAATTTAAATACAATCTTTATTCAAGGTCTTAGACATCTCCCAAAGGTATAATCCAGTAAACAGCAACACAGGCATTTACAATTCAAGGACAAATAATTCACTTTTACAATAACAATTGAAGGTGTTTTGCCTCTTTCAGTTGTGTTTCACCAGCTGTTGCCTTTGAATTTGGATGGCAGACGACAAACCAAATACTCAATTCATCAGTAGTTCTTAAATATGTCAGCACTGATGCTCATGAAACAAAAGTGTGATAATAAATCTGCTAATTCACAGTCTGTTTTCATTTGCCATGTTTTCCAAACTGGATACTGAAGCCTTGAAACTTTTGTTTCCGTTAAGGCCATCTTTTATGACATGCACTTTGTAGGAAATAAACACTATATTAACAACGCTGACTTCACTGAACATTTGAAGACTAATATACTTCCTTTAAATTTGAACATCACCAGAATAAATGAATTTACTCAACTAATACTGAGCAAGATTGCCTGTCTAAGGGCAACATAAAGACAGCTACAACACTGTGACCTCTGACTTAACATAGACGACTGTAATTAATACGAAAACAATTGTTTTCCTCATAAAATGAATCTGGAAAAGAATGTTTTCCATGTTAAACTGTATTTAACTTCAAATATTTGCTTTATTTAACTATATAATGTTATTTAGACTCTTAATGAGGTTAAATTCTTGATGTAAACACCAGGTCAGAATACCTGATTTTAAAGTTGTGCAGAGAAAATATAACTATTACACTGCAAGTTAAGCATATTTTAGTCAATAGATCCATTAAATATTATATATTATACTCCATCCGTAACAAAAAAGATGGCAGGTGATACTAACGATGAAAGAGTTTGGTAACGAGGCACACAAACACAAATTCTGCTGCAGTATTTTAAAAACAGGAATAAAAAACGAAGGTGAGTGCTGTTCAGATGGGCTGAAAGGATTCCTCACTCCTGCTGAGTAAGGCAGTCCTCTTTAACACCTGAACAATCCCTGTAATGCAGCAAACACTCTCCAGGCATAGATATAGTTAATTTTTTTTGTTTGTTTGCGTGCTTCATCCTCACAAATCCACAGGGTAACGACAAAGCACTACACAAGCAGCTACTGTTAAGAAACATCACTATCAAAACGCTGTCGGTGTGAACGTTTTAGTGCCAAGTTCTCAGTTCTTGCTACAGTGTTTTTCCAGTGTTTCTGCACATCTGTTACTACTTTGCGTCCCTGTTGTCTTCTCATTGAGTTCTCCCTTAACAATAAATGTGCCAATTTTAAACATTAGGCCTGATTTGTGTGTACTTTTTAAAAAAAAAATGGTTAAGATGCAAATTGAACTCAACATTGTACTGTTGTAGTTTTTTTTAATGAGCCTGTTTTTATTGTTTACCAAAAATAAACTTTAAGCTACATTTGTGACAGTGAGGGCCAGTTTCTTAGACAGGACTTGAGTCTAAGTGATACCCAAAAAATGGTCTGTTTTAGACAAAATTACCTCGAAAGAGCTTTTTTTAAACTTGTCTCAGAGGAACATTCCTGCACTGAACTCAGGCTTGTATTTACTGAGCTGATTTCTTAAAGGTTGACTGAAGTTTCAACAGGACCTTCTGGTCTCTTTTTAAGCTTTTTTGACCAGTTGCAGCTCTCATGATCACCTTCAGTCCAGCTCTAACGAGGACAACACAGGTGATTGATATCAACCTTGTTAGTGAGAGATGAGTGCACTTTCACTGGAGGACAAACACAGCTGACTGAAATAAAGCGCGTTACTCTCTGCAACGATTAGATTTAAACAGAACCCTGGTTTCTTTTAAATCCTGTCTAAGAAAATGGGCCTTTAGATTTGCTACGACAGTATGAGCTTACTAAGTCTTCACTACTAGATACATGAGCTACTCCTTTATTAAATTGTTATTAGAATTTATGCTTTTTGTGCTTAGTAATGTTTCAATTACATAACACCATAATTTTCTTTATAGGGTGGTTGTTAAATTCCAGATTCATAATTTTTGTTGGGAAAATGTCAAGTCATAAAGAAGACACAGCTTTGGAGGGCTGCTAAGAGCTGAACTGTGCCCATCAGGCAAATGAGAGCTGCTGCTGGCAGCGAGGCTCTGCCTTTCCCCTTTAGAATAATTATACCACTGCACAGGTTCATTATGCTTTTCCTTTCTCTTCTCCTCAAGAGATTAGGCCTCACACTGAGACAAAGCTCAAATTTTTGTCTGTGATGAGCCTGCATCCATTTAAAGTCGGGATAAAAAAAGGTCTTTGTGGCTGTTTCCAGGACTTTCTGAACACTGCATGAGCTCATTAACTGCAATTAGCTGGGTTTCTCCTAATAAGTGTTTTGAAGCTTCACCATCTGGACGTAAGGCCACACACTGTGTTATCTTTTGGGACATCATTTTCTCCCCTTTAATTATCAGGCATCAGGGTCTCCTGGTGCATCCCATCACCATGAAAGTATAACTGCTTCTGCACATAGCCTCTATTCCCCATGGAGAAAAGGCAAAGTATAAAAGTGATTAATCATTTTTAAACCAAGCCTCCAATTTTTAGCTTCATAAATGAAAAATAAATAAGTTTAACTTGTTTGGTTGGACTGTGTTCTTGTTTACACAGTAGCTAACAAAATATTATTTTTTCCAAAGTGAAAGAAACTGAAACTTGGAAAATAATTTATGTAAAACGAACATAAAAAAGCTGAATGAGCTTGTTGAATGAACTTTGATCTTGGTTTAGACTCAGTGCAGCAGTAGTTCCAAATTTTAGGAAATGGGCTTCATTTTCTTGCAGAGATTTTAGGTTTTCCAAAAACTCAAGTGTCAAAATGACACGTTGTGCTTTTATAGGGGTTGTGTTTATGACTTCTTCTTGGCTGGATGCAGTCACTTCCTTTTGGTTCCTAAAACTTGACTTTATGTGCCACTCAGTATTTTGGCAAAGATGTTTAAGTATGATAATCAAATAATCACCCAATTTTGTCATCACCATGAGATAGCCAGGCAACCATTGGAGACTCTGGGAAGTGATGGTGCCCATCCAAGTGTTTTGACTGCTCACAAATGGTGTGGTAGCTTATCCATTTTAAAATCAACAACATTGACTCACATTATGTAAACCAGCACAAATGTCAGTTATTAGCCCCTTTTTACATATGACAGATGAACATGTTTCTGTCAGTGTGTCGAGTTGTTGCCAGCAAGACTGTCACGTACGGTTCTGCAGAGATGTTGACTCACTGGTGTGATACAGCAAAGAGGAACTTAATTGAAAGAATTGGTCTCCCCACTGAAACATTTTTGGCCTCTTCAGTGACCCATCCTGAGCTTTGTGAGGAGCAATCTGAAAAGCTGAATGAACCCGAGCTGTGACATGTGCCTCGGGGGAGTGTCAGGCTGCTGCTGATCTATCTGACTGGCCTTAAAACACCAAGTGCAAATCCCCAAAGCTGTGTCGTTTAGATTTCCTTCATGACACTGGTATTTTTAATCAAAACTATTTGTTAGGACGCCACTGTACAATTAGGGAAATCAATGTAGGTTCAAGCTTTCACATCCTTAACAGACTTTCATGCAATATTTCTCCGTATTGTCCACGGAGAATGTGAAAAGTCTCAGCGAAACTCCCCTGCAACTAATGAGCATATCTGAGGTATAGATTTAGACTTTGACAGAATACTATTGGATATGTAAGCTACTTCCACAAAATAGTTCTGAAATGTTAAATCTATCATATCAAAGATCATACAACAAAGATAACAATTACCTCATTACAAAAAATATAGACTAGTAACATTTAGGATCAACTATCCATTAAATTCTAAAATATAGTTGAACTGAGACAGCATAAGGTTGCACAGTGACAGGATGTTCATCTCCCAG
>JAPZDT010000009.1:6800563-6810762 GCA_029814675.1 Acanthurus coeruleus | reverse complement strand
CTAACCAAGCTTCCCCTTCGGATGCTAAAAAAAAGAAGTTCTGCAACAAAGTTTGTGTCTTTAAAACTTGCCACCAGCAGTAATCCAATAAAGAATCCTTTACTCTTAAAATTGCATTCTGTCAAACTGTGCGATTACTGACACTCGCTGTCACCACTTCTACAAGTGCGCCGCAAGTGATTTTTAAAGTGATAGTAATTATAGTTGCTGGAGTCAGTGAAGTGACTCTCCTGTCCACATCGACTTCCTGAGTCTCTCTGACAACTCAATTCACTCAATAATGTTCAGATGTTCTCGCCCAAGTAAACACAAGCTCGTACATGTTTCCTCATAACCAAAGCTGCATTTGAATAGTGGTTGGTGGGGTTATACACTACATAATGTTGTGATTTACATTCACAGTTTTTGCTTTCAGTATATGAGCCTCACTTCACTTTATGGGCTTCCATGCTGGAGTATCCCACTTATTCATTTTTACTGACTGCTCTGAAAGATGCCGACAACAGGAGTCGAGTAAATTCTGCAGCGAGCAGAGAGTTTTACAGAAACAAGACACCTGGTAAAAAGCAGCATGAAGTACGTGTGGTCAGGATGGCAAAATGTGATGTGCCACAGTCAAGTTAAGCAGATGTGAATGCAACATACTGGTTGACTTCCATTAGAAATGTCTCATGAACAAGAGATACTATTAATAAGTTCCCATGATTCTCTTCTTCATCACCTTTCTCAAAACTCTTGTTGTTCATCCCAGGCCACATTATTTTCCTTCACCTGTCAGCCCCGCCCACTAACACACCTGTTTCCACTGAACGACAGCACTGCAGTCTTTTAAGCATCTCATTCAAACATTTGACTTTATGAATCTGTCCTTTTTGTTTTAATCACATGGTTCAAATTAGCCTTTTACCTTTTGATTTCCATTATTAATGTTTTTGTCAATGTACACAAAGCTGATAATCTAGAATCTGATCTTTTTTATTTTTTAAGTTGTCCTGAATCAGATACAAATCAGGGTTGACCTCAGTCTGAACAGTCATGTCAGGATTCATGTGAATTCTGCGAAACCTTTTTACCTTAAGTGGGTGTGGGCTGACAGTTTCAATTTAAAAAAAAAAACCTTGACCACATGAAATTATGGATAAAATCTGTTTCTGTGAAGGCATCCCATAACTAATTGCTCAGACTTTGTATCCAGAGTCAACATCGCACAGAAGAAGAGGCCATTACTCTGCAGAAATCTACATCCTGCTCACAGGTTTCACATGTAACATCTTAGTTAGTTATGCTTGAATCTGACAAAATATATGTGAATAATCAAACAAAAACATGGACATGGCTTAAACCAGAAATGAGCACCAAGGTTCACAGTGTGAATGCAGCCTGAGTGATTATATCACCTGTGTACCAGCTACCTTGTGTGTTGTATCCTGCAGTTTTCTGCTCCTTTATCCCCCGCTTTGTCAGCCTGTCTTTATTTAAAGAAACTCAACTGCACCAACCTTCTTTCTGTCTGCATTTGAGTCCAGAACAAACCTGCCTGCCACAAAAGTATCATCAGTCAGTCACTGTGGAGCATAAAAAATGCTTAAAAACTGTGCAAAATGCAGAGGAGATGAAAAACACTGCAAACCGTGTGTCTCAGTTTAAATCAAATGAAGCTTAAACTTTAAAGAAACCAGTTGACAGTGTTCTGGTGGAGGAAGAAGACTTTGCGTAGGTAGAGAAATGAAGCGAGTGTGTTGCTTTACAGCATACTTAAGGGAGGCAGAAACTTTCACACTTCAGGGAATTAACACCCATGTGGCCCATTGTCTGGCGCTAATGACGGTATTTTGTGTGGGGGAAGAGTGTCAAAGTAAATGCATTCATTTTCCAAATTGATTTTTCTTTTTTTTTATTGTAATTTAAAACATGAAGAAATGCAAAATCTTAAGTAGTTCAGAAAAGAATTGGTGCTTTATAAAATGAGTGTGGATTCAAGGATTTGTCAGTTGTCATTTTTCGTTGTTGTAGGGCTGATTTATCCTCTAAAATTTAGATAATGAATCTTAAAATTAAGTGTTTGTTCTTACCTGATTTAAAAAATTGATTATCATGTTACATAATATAAAAGAGGTACAGGGTACAAAGGGAAGTGTAGTATAGTGAGTAAAATAATGAGATTAATAAGCGATAATGGAGTGCCACTCAAAATGTAAATAGAGAGTACTGCGGCTATATATAGCTGATATAGATTAAATATGCCTTGCTATTTTTCCATATATTAATTCTAACCTCAGTCAGAACTGGTCAGGGATGCTTACAACTGTATTTTTATTTTTATAATGTTTGACTGCTCATTCTTCAGTCATGACAATAGTTTAAATTCCCGATCAACACAAGTTTTACGCCTTAATGTAACCAAATGATGTACTATCCACTCCTCACCAGCGCTGCCTCCGTCAACCCGCAGATAAAGTTTGAAGGAGTTCACATGACCCCACATGCGGCAGCCATAAATCTTGGGATGATGAAAAAGGTCACTGGCTTGAATGCAAATAAGACAGAATCACGATTTTTAGGCTGCACGATGCAGAAGACCAGACGGTTGCAGCGATGACCTCAGACTAATTTATTCTTACACCTTTAACTTGTTACACTGTCCATTATTTAAATTGTCCGTGCCTTTGTTCAATTGTGACTTAATATTCTGCTCTCTGGTCTCCAAAAAATGAAGTTAGTCAGAGGTCAGCCAGAGGAGTAACTGGATTTAACACTAAATTTTAACACATTTCACTCTCCTGGCCATCTTTGTACTACAGCTGATCATCAAATGGAACAAGAGAAATTTGTGCTGCTCTATAGTTTCACATAAATGGTATTTCATAAAGACTAAAAACCTGTTGAGATGACACAGCTGATTTAAGATTGAGACAAACTTCTTCCAGTAAAGTCTCCTATCTTAGAAAGGTTAATGCAAGCTATTGTGACAAATCAGTCAACTATACAAAATATACAAATTGGGAAACTTTCAACTTATGGGAACACACAAAGGAACATCAGTGTTTCTTTTTTTTATTGGGAAAAAAACAACCAACTGAACATCCCTCCACTAACCTTTTCCTCCAGACTTGTAAGGGAGCCAACACTGAATGCAATCCTCGCAAAATACACGAAAAGCTGTTTCCAGAGTTAGTGTTGGGTTTGTCCTTCCAAGGCTACTGTAGAAACATGGTGTTGCACTATGGAATATTCATACATACATGCATGGAAGGAGACTCGCTCCTTCTTTTTTCTTGGCAAAGAAAATTGCAAAAGACTTTTTTCAGGCAATTATACACTAATGAAAACAAATGTTATTCTATTTCTGCCATATAGAACCATCTAAATCTTTCATTAACCGAAGAGGAGGATCACAGCTCAAGAAGCTGCAATCAGCACTGTGCAAAATAATAACCTTTAACTTAATCCTTTCCCAAACTCCATTTTTATCCTCAACCCTTCAACAATGCTTTAACTCTAAAAAAGGCCTCATGACGCAGGAAGTACCTTCCAAAGTTACCTCAGTTTCCAAACAGAATACTGACTCTTAAGGCCTGCAGCTCATATTGTCGCTCACAAACATAGAAGTACAAGAACAGACAGCATTCATGTGTATACGCACTGTATGTAATGTTCTCAAACACAGTTATTTCTGTGTCTGGAAGATGTTTTTGCTGTAGGCATGTGAGTTTTTTTGTTCTGGTTTTGTTATTTTTGTTTTTGCTCTTCTTTTTACCTGAAGCTTCTCTTTAATACCTCCCCTCGTTAATTAATTTCTTTATTTTCACTCTCTGCACACAGACTTGAGTGTGAAACGAACTTAAAATAAAAATTTAATTTGTTTTCATTGGAACAATATGGAGCAGACAATTGCTCTGATTTAATCTTTTAGCGAGTGGCCACATGTCAATATGTTTGTTCATTGGACTGAGTCTGTTGCATCCCTGATGCTGACAATGTATGAATGATGCAGGACTCAAAGTCATGTCAAGTTTTCGCCTCAAGCAATCCGACTCCAAAGCAAAACAGTGCAGAGCAATGCTGAAGTGTAAAATATGGTTTGTGCATGAAAAAACATCGTTAGTGTTTTTAAAGATATCCAGGACCCAGAGATCATATATTGGCTTGTGTATTGTTTTTCTGTATTTATTATCATGTTTCAGTCAAGATGTTGGATGACTGACAATGAGAGAAACAACAGAATACACAGTCATAAAGAGGAGAAAATAAATTCCTATAAACAAAAGAAATCTTGAGACAAAACCGGCTCAAATATCCAGCAGTTGTGAGTTTGTGTGTGTTTGTGTGTCTGTGTTTCTTAGATGTGTCCTCTTGGGAATGGGGTTTGTTCAGGTTTAGTGTAATGAACCTTCATGGGATTAGACTGCCGTATGCAGGTATTCCCATCCTGCTGTCCAGCAGCAAGCAATATGTTAATGTTTTTTCAGCAAATAAGACGATCTCCTGTCTGCTAGAAACGCCAATTTGTGTGGCAGAAACCGACTGTCAAAGACCTAGTTTATAACCAGGAGAGAGCCAGAGGTGCACTCAGGTTGTGCAAACATATTGATTTTGCCTTTTTCTTGAGTGAACAGAAATGGCATAAAGCCTTTGACAGGGCAGCTACCTTAAAAATTTTAAATGAGGTTAAATTGACATAAAATGTTAATTCATAATTTTTTTTTTTGTTCGTGTGTAAATTAACTGGCTGCTTATCCTGATTGTTGCATGAACAAAATGTGACAAATGTCTTTTAATGACCTGATGCAACTGTACTTACTAGTACGACGATTTTGATTAGAGTTTTGATCATCTGTATCAACTGGCTGTTGTCTTATAACTGTTGTTTAAAAGGGGTGTCAACCACAAATTTCTCAGGTACTGTTTGTGTGACAGTAATTTGATTAAAAGGAAAAGTTTTCCTTTGCATTTGCAAAAGTTTTGAGGTCATATGACACAATTGTGAGAAGATCTTTATGCACACAGATCACCAAACGCAAGTAAACACAGCAATGCGCATGCCAGGCCAATAGATGGCAGTGTAAGTTTGCAAGCCTGTGAAGTATTAACAAAATAATTAAAAATACACACTCGAAAGCAGAATCTGTCAGTAACTCATTTTTCTGGAGGCGCGTTATTAAACTCAGCAGAGTCTCCAGCACAAACAAAGCTCATTATCAAGCCATCGCTCTTGTGGTTGTTCTAGCTCAGCTGTTAGGCTGCAAGCGTAATGTATAGAACAGAGTTTCAAAAATTTATGTTTTTTAGACCCAGAATATGCTATGTTGTGTGTGTGGGAAGCCAAACTTGATCATTTGGTATTTTGCGATTCTTTTTTAGTCGGCGCTCATTATACTCCAATGCCACCTGAGTTGAATTTGCCAGTTCTGTTGTTCTTTTCCAACAAAATACCATCAGTTGTTACAGAGGAACATCTGTTCATGAAAATCGGTCACTCCACCTTCATTTGAATACCGAAACAGGCTTATCATTTAATTGAATGGGAAATTGACAGCATATGGAATCACGGCAGATAGTGAGATGAGGAAGCATGTGCAGAAGACACAGAATAACTGCATCCCATGGAGAACTAATGGAAAGACGGAGCAGGTGGGGATTCACTGTGAGGGAGTGGACTGGTTTTGATCCTTAGCTAGTAGAAACTCAGCTGAGGCCGATTCATTTGTGACAGAGAGATGTGGACGATTGGTCAGAGTGTGTTCACACCAGCACTGCAGTATGCATACCTACCAATTATACATCAAATGCTTAGCTTTCAACCTCTGAATCATTGAACTGTTTCAGGAGGAGATTTGCTTTGCTCTGGCCAGACAGGCTAAAATCCTTATTGGGAGCAGAAACACACCCCTCGTTGTTTCAGTGATAGGCAAACCAGACAAACAGCACGAGCAGTCTGCCTCTAAATTGAGACAAAAATTCATTTGAGAAAGTCAGTCTGCAGCGAACTGAATCTAGCTCACCACTATGACCGAATGTCCGCAGGCGTCCGCTGTGTTGTGACTTGACTCGAATGGAAGCCCGAGGCCATGCACACACACAAACTAAAACCTTTTTAAAACCATTTGGGCTCCTAAAAAAAAATTAGGCCTTTGACATCACACCTTTAAATGTGTTTTACTTTCTGATCTATTTTTGAAAATAGCAAAACAAAACACTTTGATGGCTGCAGCTAGCTCAACACAAGGACAGTGGTTTTCTGTATGTTTTCTGTATGTTTCCGAGCATCTGTATGTCATGCACGGAAAAATCAATGAGAGATTACATTAATATAGCACATTTTATGCATATATTCATGCTATGGGGCATGATCAGTATAATTATGGCTCTATGTGTCATGATACATAAAATAGCCAGTATCTATGTGAATAGCAAGGTAAACCCCAGGTAAGCAAGCATGACACCAAACCAACATGCAGCCTTTCACCTTTCTATTTTAACACTGACTCCCAGGCAGCAGCTTCTAATTTTGAAAGTGTTTGATTTGGCTGAGAATAAAAACCCCATGACTCCTCCTTCAGAAATCCACTTCCTGCTGTTTTGGTCCTACATATTTTTTGCCAGAGTCATCATAGTTATTAATTTTATATCAACAACTGCTCATTGCAGAGATTATCTCATGTTTAACCCCTTTAAGCATGAGCCAGCAGGTCAGGCTAAACTAACCCTCCTGTATAATATTAACTTCAGATGATGAATTGATGAGTGATCAGGAGGAGTCAAGGAGAAAGAGAAAAAGAGACAGTGATTATGGTTTCTTGTAGGAATAATGCGTCTACCCTGTTTGAGGGGCTGTAATTAAGGAGCTTTATGTTAAATGAGAATTCAGAAACGGCAGATATCGGTACATTATGCAGAAAAGTTGAAGAATAGATTAGGAAAGATGTGTTCAGCAGTCAATCTATTAAAATGTACATGACAAATATGTATCTTTCATGTTGTTTTCTGTTTCAGCACAACATGTCAGTGTCTGACAAACACTGATGTGATGGAGGCGTGTGTCAGTGTACATGGATGTTCAAATGTTTAAATTTCTTTGGGATCTTAAATCAAATATTTGTGCAGGACACCCAAACAGTGCATCTGTTGTTTATGAGGCTTAGAGATGTAAGTGTGGAGCTTCTCAGAGATGCAGGGAAACGCTCTGTGCGTACCAGAATGTGTTTATACTGTTGCAAAAATCATATTTGATTTCAAGGCGGAGGATTTATCTGCCTTACAAATCAAGGTTATACTGAGCGACAGAGGATAACTCATCCAATTTCTGTGTTCGCTCTATGGGTGACTCTCATTGGCTGCAGTGTGATATGGATGACGAGGTCAAAAGGAGATGGCAGGGGAGTCTTAATTAAAAGTCACTGGCGATACGACCCAAATTCAGCCTGTCCAGTCATTTCTTTACTGACAAAGAATCATTACATTAGATGTCAGAGTGGATCAATATTCTGACAGGGTGAGGTACCCTCATTCCCATCTCCCTCTCCAAAACCTGTGCATTGACTGCAAACCTTAAGCAACAAGAGGGATGAGGTCAAAGATTTGTTCAAATCAGCACCTCCATCCCCGCAGCCAAGACAGGGGGAATCACTCTTCGTTTGTTGAGGCAGACTGTACCAGCGAGGCATCATTAAATTCCTTCTCACTGCTTATTGTGCATAATTCATATTCAGCCGTTGAAATATGAATGTTGCTGTGTTGCAGAAACTCAGCCAGACCAAGGCACAAGATGAGGGCCAGAACCAAACCTCACGTGGGACTAAAAAGCTGCAGGAAAAAACGTAAGCATCCATCGGACAGTTCTGGATCACCTGCAGCGAAAATCAATTTTGAATGTTTTTACCAAGACGCGTGCGAGGAACGTGTAAACAGCGACGGCCATTTAATTGGTCATTATGTGAAACATTTTCTCATTCAGATTAGGCTTTGCCAAGGGTTTCAAGTTAGTGATAACACCATGCACCTCTGAGATATTAAAGTCACAGCAGTACTTCATAAAAATGCATTGAAAAGTGAAAGGTGTGTAGTAATCATTTTCTCATTGCTGGGTTTGTGCTGATGAGCAATCAGAGCACATGTTGTCCTGACAAACAGGCTTGGTCGATTTGAGCTGACTGTGAAGCTTTCTGGGTGATGTTGCAGGTTCACAATATTTAATGTAATTATATTCCTAATAGGATGGATTGCTGCAACATTTTGTTTTTTTTTCTGGACATTTTCTCACCTATAACTCATATTGCATCCCAGCTGTCAGACAAAGAATCTCTCATTGAGTTTTTTTCTCTGAGGTTTTCTTCTTTCCTC
Source organism: Acanthurus coeruleus (assembly GCA_029814675.1). Lineage (NCBI taxonomy): Eukaryota > Metazoa > Chordata > Actinopteri > Acanthuriformes > Acanthuridae > Acanthurus > Acanthurus coeruleus. The sequence continues at coordinate 6,802,422 of JAPZDT010000009.1, read as the reverse complement.
TTTATCTTTTTACCGAGTTTTTCCTTTGTCTTCATACAGAGCTTTGACTGGGTCAGGAGCAGTTGCCGTTGTGAGCCTGTAAAGCCCTTTGAGACATTTTATGATACTGGGCCGCACAAATAAACTCGCCTCGACTTCACAAGGCTTTTTCCTCTGGGTGCTCCAGTTTCCTCCTATAGTCCAAAGACATGCAGGCCAGGCTGACTGCAGCCTCTGATTTTTCCACCTGTGAATACGAGTGTGAGAGTGTGTGCGCACCCGAAATAGACATGCTGTCCTGGGTGTTTCCCTGACTGACGCCCAATGCAAGCAGCCCCAGTTTGATCCTGAATAGAGAGAATAAGCAGATATAGACACAGGATGGATGGACAAATGAGGGTGTGACTCTAATCATTGGTGTTGAAAACCTGGAGAGATTCATATCAGCTGTGTTTCATGTAGCAGATGGTCAGATGTAATGAATAAAGCATGTGTAAGCTGGAGAGCAAATAGATTCATTTTGTATGCAATGAAATGACTGAACAAATTCAACTGACTGACTCACTGGTTTGGTTCATCAGACAGGTCTTCACAGGCACCTTCATTTTTAACTAACATACCTCAGTGCAATTTAGTCACAGAATTTTTACAGAAGATTTGTCAGGCAGCATGCAGAAGGCAATCTGAATACAGAGCAGCACTTTAAATCACAAGTCAAGCTTATTTAATGTATCATATCCAATGACGAACAACTACTCCCTGCCACGGTGCAAAAATGGAGCCAAAATATCTGTAATACAAGTACTGCAGTCATGTACTGGTGATGTCATTTGAAGCCTGAGTCTGCGCAGTCGTGATAAGTGAAGGTATCACATTCCTCTTTCTATCATTCAATAACTAATTAAAACCCAAAATTGTCAGACCTATATTGTGGCTGGACACCAGGGGGCGATCAAGACATATTATATATGAAGAAAAAGAAAAATTTATAAGAAAAAGGTTCATTCAAATCAAATCACACTCACACATATCACACAACCTAGGAGCTGGACTATTTTTCAATTTCCAGTGCGTTACGTTTTGCTTATTCATTGTTGTTTCTCAATTTTGTCCTTCAGCTGATTATTTACGGTTAGTTCCTTCTGGGACTATCCGGGACAATGCATGGTGGGTCTGGTTGTGCAGACAAACTTTCTTCCTTTAGGGCTTTTTCATTTGACATGTTCAAGCTGTGGAGCTCTTCTTTTAGGACGGCAGCGTCTGGACCTCGAGCGCTGTTCTCCCCTTTAAGAGCTTTGTATATGTCCGCCACATCTTTAAAATCCTGGAGGGAATCCTGGAGCACCTGAATTTCTTTGTGGAGAACAGAGCTCTCTTCAGTCATGGTCTCCATAGCAGATATTAGGATGACATAATCAGGATTTAAAATAGTTTTTTCTTTGGACTTATTTTTGAGGTCAGAGATTTCCTTTTCGAGGATGGCCCTTGTGCTATTAAACTTATCCAATTCTGCTTTGAGGCTGTTGTATTTGGTGATACAAAGTTTCACGTCCTTGAAATAATTTTTGAAGTTGGTCAGCATGACATGCCTGGCTAAACAACTTCTCCATATGACCTCTTTTTCAGCTTCCAGTTGTTGGTACTCCTTCTTAATCTTTTCTGCCTTGCCAAGCTGTTCAGTCAACGTCTGAATCTGTTTATCCAGCTCAGTGTTCTCCAGGCTTAAAAGACAGTTTTCTCCCGTTTCTCCTCAATTTTGTCCTTCAGCTGATTATTTGTGGTTAGTTCCTTCTGCATGTCCTCAGTCTTCTGCTTCAGCTCCTTATTTTGCTTGATCTTGACTCTTCTTTGCTTTTTGTCTGCTCATATTCATCCTGCAG
>JAPZDT010000009.1:6785536-6795879 GCA_029814675.1 Acanthurus coeruleus | reverse complement strand
AAATGTTCTGTTTCTGATAACTGTAAAAAAGGTTTGAAAAGTAACAAGGAAGATGACACCATAAATCCAGGATGATATTTAAATACTTCTTGATAAATATTATCTTTAAACTCTGTGCAAAGGTGTCTTTAAAGTCTTTTTCAATCATATATCAAATCACTGTGTGCAATGTATATATTTTTTGAGGCTGCACTCACCATTACATGTAGAGGAGTTATGGACATTTTCAAGCCAACTGAGCCTTTTTGCAGTATAATTTTTAGCCTACGTATAGAGCATGCAGGAGAAAATCACTGTATGTAACCTTTGTTCTGTCTATTATAGTGAAAGGCAGCATCATTAGCCCTGAGTACAGTCACAGCTACACACTGGCCTCGTCAAACCACTGCTGAGAAATTGAGTGTTATGCTTTGTACCAGAGGCACGAGTGCTATTCATGCTAAAAGTTCCAATGATTTAATTTCAGTCAATGAATTTTTTTTTTTTTTTCAATCTAAGCAGTTCCTGCTTTGTCCTTTCATATTTTCTGATATATTCTGTGGCAAATCCTCTTTAAAAAATCTTTAAAAATTAAAGTTGGCTGACAGGCCTGTTTTGTGTTTCAATGTAGGAGTAAAATAATAATTTGGACGACGTTGACTCATATCCTTTCCATTCTTTCATGTGTTTTTACTGGGATAGCATGTTACTTAGAGTGAAAACCTTTGCAATATCAGATTTTTTCCTGTAAAATGTTGATCAGACATTCACGGTGCTCAGATTATTAATTTCTTTAGTGATTCCTTGACTTTTCCTTGAGCCCCATGAAGCTTGTGGTTTTATGTCCAGTGTGTCAGGAACTACTGGATGCTTTGCTATGAAAATTGGTTACACATATTAATGTTTCTCTCAGAGTTCATTTTATTAACCTCAGAGATGCAGACTTTTCATCTGAGGCCATCTTCTGATCCAAATGATTTTATTTGTCCCATGCTTTGGTGTATCAGGATCCATACAAAAGTAGATTTTCATCAGTCTAAGAGGTTCTTGTGTTTACTGCTAATTAGCAAATGTTAGCATCTGCTTTCCAGTCATATTTATGGCTTATTAGATCTCCAACCAAGCAAGTAAATATAGCCAGTCAGAGTGAGGCAAGTCTTTTGAGAATGTATTTCCAGGGAAATGAATGAATCTTACTGTTAGCTAGCTAACATGGTTGTCAGTTCCTGCACCTCATTTTCACAGAGCTCTGTGCCTGTTATCCTGTATTATAAACTACAATGCAAGGAAATACCTTCCTAAAAATTGATAGAAAGTTACAAAGTTTGGACAGATTTAGCCAGTTTTGTAGAATGGTTGGATGTTTAAACCGCTAAAAATGCACCCTATATGTTACACAACTAGCACGCTACCAGTGTTAGCTTAATATGCCATTGTTTGTGTGAGCTTGTAATAACTTTCACAAGAGGACAGCGTAAACCATCTGTCTGAAATCTGCTGCAAGTTTCGGACAAAAAAAAGGAGTTTTGCAAACACAGCACCAATCACAGTGGTTCCTATTTGGAGTTGCGACTGTAAACCATTAAAAACTCAAAATGTGCTCAATACTTTTGACTTATGCATGTGAAAGAGAGAAGCAACAGAAAGAGCCTTCACAGCATGGTTGAGATTTGCAAGTTTTTAAGTAATTTCTCTCAAGCTTTGTTGGACTCTGCTATATTCTGAACTGATTCACTTCAGTGACCTCAGCAGCAGTGAGAACATTCAGGACATGACAGGACTGAAGTTAGCTAATGTTTGCTATAGTAGCTTAGATTTGGCCTTTTTGGAGTCATCTGACAAACTCAGTGGGGTTGCCCGCATGAAAACCCAGCATGAATCACTCTTCTCAGCTGGAATTTCTTAGGACATTTATCCAAGGCCACATCCAAATTTTAAGTGCTGTGCTGACAGTTTTACAAAAAATCATTTTCCACATCAGAATGCAATTTAAAATAAAAGCAAATGATTGTAATTTTCATCTTAATGAAGACATTTGTAAATTAAATGCAAACTCATGTAAAGGGATGTCTTGCATTGTATATCTGCTTATTTTTCGCCCTTTGTGTTTCGCCTTTGTCCCTCCACATGCTGCAGGGAATTGCTCTGTTTATCCAGATCTAGTTTTCTGGCCATAACATTATGCTGAGCATGTGTTAGCTCATTTTAGCCTCCTTCCGGCTCCCTGTGATTGCTGTAAGATCGGCTAGAAACTACTGGGACACCGTGACTGAGAACTGACCTTGTCCAGGACAATCTTTCAAAGTTATTGAGCCAGGATGGTGATGACAGTTGAGAAATGCTGGTCTACACCACTGAGAATATATCATTGGCTAAAATTGTCTTCATATTGACCTCCCTGAAAAGAATGAACTCATTCTCACAGTGGCCAGGGTGGAGATCCTTAAAAAACTGGGGAGGGATGTGAGAGCACCCAATCACAGCTGGGTTAAATGAATTATTAATATTTCACATGTTTAACCTTTGATTAAGCCTTTAATTCAACGTTTTATCTAGTTTGCAGTTACTGAATTAGAGCACTGAAGGTATAGTTAAGCAGACCAACCACATTAAACTTATCAGAAAAATACATTGTAACCAAAGAGCTGATACTCACTGGTTTTATGAGATGTGAGAGCTGAAGGATGATCTAAATAACTCTGAATGAATGCAGTCAAAAAAATGAAAGTTTTATGATATGATATTATACTTAAACACGACAGATCCTTACTGTAAACAAAATACACCATTATGATAAAAATAGATGCAGGAAGGTTCTGCTATAATACCTGCATTTACATTTCTCTCTCTTAAAAAGTCTCAGTTTAAAGCCATGAAGAGTATCCAAGAGTAAAATGGAGAGAGAGAAAAACACCTGGACTTTTGCACCTGGGCTCTTTTTGATACGTCTGAAGCGGTAAAATCATCAAATGAGAGGATCCTATATGATGTGGAGCCAGGCAGTCACACTGAGGAGGAGACCGGCTTTGATGCTATATAAGGAACCATATAAGAAATTAATAAGCTGTCTCTCTCTGCTGCCAGCAGCCATTGAGTAAACAAACTGCAGGAATCCCAGCAACACACATGCACGAACAGTGTATATAGAAAATAGTTTTAACAGCACTGTAAGAGGTGTGTGTGTGTGTGTGTTTATTGGCTCTCTCTTAAATGAACTGGGTTGACACAATGGCTAATTTGAAGATGGACCACTGACTGTAAAAAAGGTGGACCACATGGCAGTTTCCCAAAAGTAAAGCCAAATAATCTATAGATCACCCCCCAGTGTTTGGCTGCATTATCAGCCCCTCCATGAGAGCAGATGGAACCTTGGGTCAAACTAAAAAACTCCATGTGGTGTAGGTTTAAGGGTTCTTTTTGTGATAAATTGGTTTCAAAAAGCTAATTAATGCCAAAAAAAAAAACAGGTGTCATGATTGACAGTTCACCCTTACCTGCTACTGAGTCGGACAGCTGCATGGGTGAGACCTCAATACCACGCCTCCGTTCATCGATCACTACCATGCAGACTCAGGCTCCAAGTGGCATCACCAGGGCAAAATGGCAGCCCCTGCAGCACAGATACTTTAGACTCATACTGTTATAGTCATGTGTGTGATAAAACAACACACAGCAATGGAGTTTTAGAGTTTTGCTTTGACAACAAATTTTTATGAAGAGCACCAAAAATATCTCATTCATCAGTAAAAAATGGTCCTTGAAATTCACTACTGTGCTTTTTTAACCAAGTAAAATGTAGAATTTAGTCAGGAACTAAGACAAACTAGGCTGTTTTCAGCCTGTCTTGTGTTATGTTGGCTTTATACATACATTTTTTAAAAATCTAAGTAGTTGATCAAGTTTATGTGCAATCGTCTGTTATTTTGTCGTCCTATGTTTTATGGAACAAAACCAGAAAATTATACATTCTGTTGTAATAAAAAGCATGTGCACCTACACAAATAACATAGTAGCTGTTGAAGTACGTGATGTTGGTCTAAGTCTTTCCATCTGTTATATTTTGATTACACTAATTATACATCCCACGTGAAAGTGAGTACAGAATATAAAAAAATAAACATCTTGGCAGTATTTCACAAAACATAATTGATAAGAGTTGTTTGTTTTACGCAGTTTTTCCTGTATGCTTAATTAGTGCTTCTATGATTGGAGAAGAAATATGTTTAACACAATAAAAGACACCAAATGCAGAACAGAAATGTGTTTTACAGTCTAAATGCTGAGATTGTGCTAAGAAACCAGAGAACAAAGGAAGTGTTTCTTGTCTCTGTGCTTTATGTTGAATATTCCTCTATTTTGATCATTAATTTAGTATAACTGAGGCAAGTTTTCTTTTTTTCCCTTGCCCTGTGGGTCTGCCCCACTGCCCTCCTGATGGGAGTGGGTGAAGACTTCCTGACTTCTCGCAGTACATCTGGGATGTTGTTTCTCCACATTGCTCTGCACTACTGATCTTTATTAAATAAAACTTGAAGACATTGGACAGAGGCACAGAAGCCGGAGATAAAACATATTCCTTTCAGGCAGGATAAGGAGGGTTTTGATTTAACTTTTTTTAAACTGACTGTGCAAATAAACGAAAACCAGAGGTTAATCGAAATGCAGGGTTGTCAAAAAGGAATTTACAAGACCAGCAACAAAAAAACAAAACATGTGACAGCATTTATTATCTCTGGGATTATTGTTTTCCTTCAGAGGGTCCACAAAAGTTTAGTATTCAAGTGACAGTGATGAATATACAACCTCCAATCACCCTGCAAGGGAGAGAAGTAAAGCACAAAGAAGGTTTTTCTTCTTGATGTCAGAAACTGTTCACTATTTAAAAGCTGCCCAACATACGGATGAATGCTTTAAAAGAATCTGCAACAAATGGCTTTTTTAAAAATGGATAATAACACAGTTTTTTAAGAAACAGCATAAAGTAAGTTTTACTGACATTATGAAAGCAAAAGAACGATGCAGGAATTAGTCCCAAAACAAGGCAATGAGTTAGTACTGTTGCAACTCTGCTTTGCTCATTTCTAAGTCAGTTTTTGGTTAGATGCCACAAATAAGGTCTGAAACAAGTTTAAGAGACTTACAAGTTGCATTTTACAACATCAGTTGTTTTAGTTTATACCCCACTGATGATTTTTTCTGAAGCTTTTTTGTCGCAGTCACCATCAAGTGGTAAAGTTTTGTTCCGGGATTTGGATGTTGTGTAAAACTGAAATGAACTGTGATGCTGTGAAATCTTTACACAGCAACTTTGCACTGAACACAAGGATGATAGTAAAAGGAAAGATATTTTTTTTAACATGTGATGGCTGAGATGGCATTAATTAAACATCCGTTTGCACTGCATGCTCCGTATCAGTTCCCCTCATCCTAAATGCAGCAAACTCTTAAAAGATTCAGATTTCACTCAGGCAAATATAAGTTTGCCCTTGGTTTTTGTTTTAAATTCAGGACGGAGAATATGTTCAGCTGCTTGTGTCAATACTGAGCCTTAAGTCTGTATCTGTCATGCAAAATCCACCGTAAATCCACAAGTCCAATTACCAAGGAGACCTCTTCTCAGGATTTGTTTGTGATTAGACAGAATTTGAAAAAGAAAACTGAGCAAACCCCTGATTCCTTTTTTAAAGATACAAGAGGTGCTTGATAAGTTTTTAACCAAAAGAAGAAGGAGATGAGCTCTGTAGCTCTCAGTGGACGCACAAGCAGTTCAACTCTTTCTGTGATTATGTAGAAAGTTTGATGATAGTAATCTAAGAGTAATCTAAGAAAATGGTCAGCATGGATACTCATGCAGCAGATTGCTGCCATCCAGGGATGCAGATTTCCTTCCTATTCACCCAATTTGGCACCCTGAGATCACCACTTCCTCCGCAGGATGAACAAGGAGCTTTGTGGTCACCATTTTGACAGTCATGATGCTGCTGTGGATCACTTCCTGGAGGTCCAAGACCCCAAAGAAGGGATCTGCAGGCTCCAAGACTGCTGAACTTAGTGTGTAGATGTAAGAGTGGACTACAATGACAGAATGAAAGTGCTTAAAATTGACTCCGTCGACTTTTGGCAACACATTTCTCCATCAGTACTCATAAAACTCCGTTACTTAAGTTGAACACACATGAACAACAGGCTTTTGTGTTTATTTCACTTGCTTGAGAACAATTTAATAAAAGTTTCTGCCCTAAAATCTGATCCCAGGCCAGACTCACTATGATAACAAAAGAAAACTCTGCAAAACACCTGAACAATTAAAAAAGAAAGCAGGACTTTCAGTGGAAACACAAAGGCTGACTGAAGGCCACAGCCCGGGGTGTTATAGCAGAGACTGCAAGAAAAAAATGAAGGTTTTTCAGTGTAACTTAATACCTTGAAAAGAGTTGGAGTTTGTTACAGCGTTTTTCACTGGTGGGCATTTTAGAGTACAAAGGCCATAACTGTAAACAAGACTCTACAGCGGCTTTGTCTTGATTTGCAAAAAAACAGTCCATGAACGGCATTCAGCTCTTCTCATTTAAAAGAGTTACAATTAATAATTTTTCTGTCCTGACTATAGGAAAGAGTTTATTTGAGAACAAATGCATGATTTTCTTTACAGTCAACACAAAAATCTTTGCCTGACCTTAACCAAAGTGTCTCCCAATAATGGGCAGGTCACAAAACCTGGATTCTGGATGGTGACAGTCCTGCATTGTGAACTCTGACCTCCCTACAACTCCTGTGCGGTTCGTTAATGTACAGCATCATAAAATAAAACAATTATTTGCATTTGTTTGCACAAAATTTATAGATTTTTATTGTGTCTATTTAACTAAATGCTGAGAGAAAGAACTCTAATTATCCATAACTGTGTCAATATAATAAATGCAATCAATCAAACCTTAATTTTAAATTCTGGAAAATGGCTATTTTTGCGTGTGTGTGTGTATTTTTCAGTAAAATGTGTTTCTATTGCTGTTTCACTCTGAAACTTCTCATGAACATGTTTGTCTATCAGTCAAAGAAAATGATGCTGGTCCTGGTTGCTCATTGCCAGACACTAAGTCTTTTTGCAATTAGTCACTTTGCCTGACTTGAAGAGCAGTATTTCATGTTTGCATATGCAGTGGCAAATTAACAGTAGCCACCAGGCAAATCAAATGCTGCCGTCTCTCTTGCAGTGACAGGAAAGCCTGTCAACTCTGCCAGACACACAGGCAGAGAGCCAGCCATCATTTCCATGCTAGTTTCACCTTTTGAAGGAAATTTGAAAAATGGAATATTTTTCCATGTCAATGACAGCATAAAATACAGTATATTTATATAACTTATAGAGTGTGGAGCCAACCAGAGTCACAGCATGTTAGCTTACAACAAGAGGGCCTCTGGTCTGGACCTTGAAAGATACTACAGTGTTTGACAAAAGTCTTCCAGTGTCTCCTACACGTAAGTGGAACAATGAAACCTTTTGTTAAAACCTGAGGGGTTTTTTTTCACTTTAGTACCATTCAAACTTGTCACTTTGCACCTTTAACAAACTCAAGAGCATCATTGTATTTACCTTCTAGTTGAGTCAGTAGCTGTGGCAGTGTTCTTCTATCTGATTCATGCAAACAAAGCCATCTTCCCACACACAAAGCTGTGTGGCCATGACACCTCCATGCAATTTCCCATTCACATATCTGATCCTTTTTTTCTGTACGACTATTGAGAGAACTGCAACGGCTGCAGGGTTTGTACCAACACAAATGAAGCTTGAAAAAAATGTTTCTCTGGTTAAAAAGCTTTGCAGTGAATCCCAGGCTGATGTTACTCACCACATCATTGTCATAGAATCAACAGGTACAGTTGCGTGGATTGGATGTTTACTTGTTAAGCACACATGTGCCGCTCCTGAGGTAAATGGTTTGATTTTCCAGTGACTTGGTCTTATTCTGTAAACACAAAAAACGTCTACTGCCATGACATGTCAGTACTGCTCCACATTTGTTATTAATACCTGTTTGCCTTTTTGTTAACTTACTGTGTCTTTTCAACATGTTGTTTTATTTAGTCCAACTCTACCATAAGTACGATATGTCGGCCCTTTTTCAAGAAATAAAAAACTAAAATGGAATGAGTCATCAAAAAATACATCTCTCTTACAGGTAGCGAGAGTTTGCAGTAGCACAACCACTAACGCTGAAGCAGCCACTGTCAGTTACAACCTGACAAGCAAACCAGCAACACAAATAAACAGAAGATGTTACCTTCAGGTGCCGTTTGGATATGTTGGCTAGTTGCTGATTTTAGTGCACAACAGACTCTTCACTGAGTCTTTGTCCGACTGAGGCTCAAACATTTTTTTTTTTCAACAAAAACCATTAATGGCTGAATCTCTCAGATGTTTCTTCTTGTGCTAATGTTAGCAATCTCGATGCCCTTGTTCTTTTGGTGCAGGCAGTGGTGGTGGCCTGGCTACGAGGTTTGTGATTGATGGATCAAGAATTTTTCAAGGAGGGAGACAATAAACGTTCTCTACGCCCCTTTTCAGATTTTTTTTTTTTTTAAAAACTCTTTATGTAGAAGGACCATGTTAAACAAAATATTAATCAGAGCAGAGTATTTTAAACCATGTCTGGGGACGAACTCTAAAGAGGCTGAGAGGCTGTTGCAGAGTTTTAGAGCACAGATGGCAAATGCACAGTCCCCTTTGAATTATAACCTTGTCCTCAGGACAACCAGCCCCTCATGAAAGGACCTAAGAGATTTCATATTTTTATAGGACAGAAATTCAGAAACCTGTGCAGCTGCCTTACAGTGTAGTTCCTTGCATTTAAATTCATTCCTGCATTTATTTATGAACATCAGCTCAGTGTCTGGAATCGTTGATTAAAACAAGTTATTTTACATCAAAACTGCATTTTTTTTTCAAAGTAGGATTTCTGTGAGACCATAAAGTTTGCTGCAAACTGTTGATTTAATGCCAGTAACAAAACACTGTTTTGCTTCTGTCAGGTAGCCAAATGATTAACAAATAATTAAGTTGTTATTGGCAGTAAACAATAATTTATCTGTATGCAAGGAGACACGTTGGGGAGGTTTTGTATCTCTCTGTTACAATTCTTTCTCCCTCTTTTTGGCTGTCTTCAAATAAATGCTATCAGTCGTCCTGTTTGTTGCATTGACAGCTACTCTAATTGCCTTAGGGCAGCTGATTCTCTGGGGCAGCCTCGTAGGAGTGACTTTTTATTTCATTTTATTTTTTCAGAAAAGCTTATTCATCACTAGATGTGGTTTTTCCACATAATCCAAGGGTCCAAAAAACTATTTTAAAAGCCCTTAAATAAAACTGTGAAGAAACAGAAAGTAAAGCAAAGTAAGTGTGACATAACTTTAATACAAGCAGCAAGAGCCATGAGATCTCCTCTCATGGTTGGAAATTAAACAGACTAAACATTGTTCTCTTTACTGAATCTTATTACAGAATCTACCATTAAAAAATGTCTCAATTCTCAAAAGGTCTTGCTGACATTTTCTGACAAGTAAAATACAGCCGCTGCATGGAGTCACTTACTGCAGTATCCAATGATCTCTCAGATTGAATTTGCATAAAAATTTTAAATAGCTGGTTTTGAAGATTGGTTGATTATTGTGTTCAATCCTCAGTGACATGCGGGCAGATTATTTAGTCAGTTTCTTTAGATTTTAAAGATCGCCTTCACTGACAAACTTAAAATGTGACAACTCTTTTGAATATTTCTGTTTGAGCATTTCAGTTAGAACTTGTTACACGTTAGATACAGTAAATATACAATTTTGGATGACTTTTATGAACAATTAAGTTAGCAGAGTTAAAACATTGCTTTTTTAATTTATTATTGTAACACTTCAGAACTAAACTATTGGCCTTTTTCACTGTTGTGCTGAAGAAAAGCTGAACCAGAGGGAAACCTTTCGATTTGCTGGTCGATGGGTTTCGACTCCCATCTATTATTCTGAGTTTTGGATTAGGAACGAAAGAATGAGATTGCAGACATGAGTTTCGTGTGCATGCTGGCCTCACAGAGGAGGCGATGAGCTCAAACATCCAGAGGGAGCTGCTCCACGTCGAAAGGAGCAAGCTGAGGTGGTTCAGGCCTCTGATCGGGGTGCCTCCTGGGTGTCTTCTTTGGTGATTTTACAAGCAAGTCCGACTGGACGAAGACCCCGAGGGACCCAGAACATGCTGGAGAGATCATACATTTCATCTGGCTTATGAACCTCTTGGGAGCTGGAAAAACATCACTGTACTGAAGGATAGCTGGAATACCTCACTTAGCCTGCTGCCATCGCCACCCAAGATAAATGGC
>JAPZDT010000009.1:6067612-6079406 GCA_029814675.1 Acanthurus coeruleus | reverse complement strand
ATAATGTAACCAACCACTTCTTACTATGCTATGTGAGTGATGGTTCCTCAAAAGAGAAAACTGGAAATTAAAAACACATGTGTCCAGTTCTGGAATTTAACCAGACTCTTATAGCTTTTTCTGATTTCCATTTGATTCTTAATGTAGCCTTTAATGTTTTGTTTGCTTTTTTCTTAACAGGCTTTTGGCTTAAACTACTGGTATAAAAAGTTCAGTTTGTTATTTTCAGGATTATCAGTTATTATCAATTAAAGCAAAGGAGCTCATTCACTTAACAATAATTAAGAAAAGATATTAATATATGCACGCATCTAAATGCAACGCTGATGGACTTGATCAGGTACAAATTAATCTGCTTCTCTAGGATCAACACATTTTACAAGTCAAGTAAAACTGGACTCATGCTGATCACTTGATCAGAAACAAAGTGAAACTTTGAAAGTTTGGGGTGTGCTGATGAGACAGGAAACCAAAGCCTGGCCTTGTTTTGGCAGTTGCAACTGTGTCGTTAAATGCAAGTACTCTGTTTCAGTCAGAGGAAGTCAACTACAGCACATTAGGCACGGCCCGGCTCGATTTCCAATAAAGATTACCATGATTTTCTGCTGATGGCTTGGAGGTTGTAATCATCATAACATGTATGACTGTAAAATCAGCACGCTCACAAACACTCCTTTCATCTCAGCACTGGTTGATTGAGCACACACTGAACGCAATTTAAAAAGCACAAAGTGAGAACTGAGACTATGGTTGCAGCATGTGGCATCAGTGCATCCTTTACACTTAACAGCAGCTTTTCCCTTTATCTCTCCATAGCTTTTAACTTTTTCTGCACATAAACATCCAGAAATTCTTGAAAGAAGTCATACTGAGATTAATCCTGAGATCTTGACTAAAACAGTCCCATGGCTCCAAAAGCCTGGCCCAGTAACTTTTGCATATTCTTGCTCTTAATAATACAAACACAAGTTATACACGATAAAAACTGACATTTTTGACAAACTTTAGTCAAATTTCAGTGAAAACTATTTTAAGTTAAGCAACATCATTACCTTGTGTGGCGACTTCATGCACTGAAAGATTATTTAGAACAAAGCAATTCAACTGTCACTTCCTTCTCAAGACGCTGCACCGGTGCTCTGAAAGCACAGCGCAACACCACACCCCAATGAATTTACGTGGAAAGGAAGTAGAGAAAAACCCACTGCAATAAACACAACCACAAAAACAACTTGGTGTATGTGTGTGCCCAGGGGCGTGTAAGACGTACCAACAGATGCCCGTGTGAACTGCCAGCTCTCTCCTGAATCTCGGCTCTAAGCAACCTGTCAGCTACATTAGTAAAACGAGGTTGAGCGTTTGTCTGCCTCGTCCTTCATGATCTGCTGCTCAGTAACGTCTCGCTCTGCTCTCTGCTCTCTGCTCTGCTTGATGCTGGCTCTCAGCCAACCGGGGGAGGAGCTGGCTGACAATGACTTATTGGAAATGCATCTCCAGTTCCCCATATTCCCCCCTCCCTTCGCTCCCTTCAACAGAGCTGGCTTACTTACTCTTCCCTTTGACTAGATTAGAGGATAAAATATTTGGTAATGTGTTTGATGATCGCTGTGAACTATGGACTGAGAAAAGCGGAACATAAGTTATCTGTAGCCCACGCCAACGAAGACATACTCAGATTTTCAGAAGAATTCATGATAAAAAGTCAAATTAAGAACCAGAATATGGACAAATGTGGTGTTTTCTAAAAAAGTCACTTGAGAAAATTCGCATTTCTGTGTGTATGTTGTTGAAACAAACACTGTAGTTTGGGATAAGCTTCTGAGTTTTTTGACATTTCATGCGCTCTGATGTTCTAATGAACATATGCCTTGAAGCTAGCTTATAAAAATGAGTCACATGTCATGTCACATGCCTACTAACTCTTCTCCACAGTAAGTCCTGTCATTAACACTAGCATCAACAACAAAGCATTGTTTTCTTCTGTCTGTCTTAAATCTGATATCCTTTACTGTGAGGAAGTTATGAAGATTATTTGCCACCAAGGTAATTTTGAGCGAGCATTTGAACTTTCATTTGAAATGTGAGGTGTCTTCTGTATCTATTTGAAGTTATCTAACTTGCTTCTCTTTTCACCAGCAGAACAACTTACTCATATAAAAACTGCCACAGAGGACAGGAAATTCAGAATATCACTTTTTAGGCTCCACCATAAACCACTAACAAAAAGCTAAATGCATGTTGCTTACAACCTGCTAAGTGTGAAGGAAACTGTTTACTGGCACAATACCTTAGAATAACTGTTAGAAAGTAGTATTGTGAGCATTTTCTTACAAGTTTCGTCTTGGCCACTCTATTAGCCACTGACTCATTCAAAACTGTTCAAATTTCTGGGAAAAAATCTTAAAATGTCATGTTACATATTGCTTACTGAAGTGATTGACTTTGATGAAAAAGAATAAGACCTGGACCTGAGTGCCAGCAGAAAGAGTCAACTTGGCTCTTCACAGGAAAAAAGTCTCAAATCCTAAAATTTATTGAAAGACGGAACAAGATGGAGCTGCAAATATTATTCTAATTATTTATTATATTCTTAATTATTTGTTTGTCTAGAGCTAGTCAAGAATTTTAGCTCAAGCTTCTTAAATGTAAATATTTCCTGATGTCTACAAATTGCTTGGAAGATTTTCAATTTAAAATAACATAGACAAAGCTGCCAATCTTTACAAATGAGAAACTGGCACTTTTTCTTAGCAGAAAAACTATCTTGATACATAGCTTTACTATTAGAATAATAGCCAGTTGCATTTCTGTTCATCAAATAATCAATTAACTGCGAGTAAAGGTCCAGTGTAAAGAATATGGTGGCATCTAGTGGTAAGGTTGCAGATGGCCACCAACCAATCCACTGACTCTCTCCCTCAAAGTGTGTGGAAGAGCCTAAGTGGGCCCAGTCCTTCTGAAAGTATAAAAGATTCATTTGAGGGTAAAACTCAACTGCTCTACTTAGGTTATACACTAATGTGAAAATACTTGATAATAGTATATTCCATTTCTGAAATGTTCTGCCGATACAAGCCCCTAAATTGTACACACAGGACCTTTGAGTCGTTTAGTTTTACATGCAATACAAACCACTGCCAAGAGATTTACTATCAAGTTGAACTTTAACCCTTCCTTCATTGCCAACAGTGACTCACAACTGTAAGATCCAGACAGAGGAGTTGTTACAGGCTGTGGCATTGGATTTCGTAAGGTCAATCTACCTACTAAACTCATAACTGAGATTATGCACATTGACCTTGAATCTGAGATATGAAGTGGAACAATCCTTTACAATCTAATGCTGCAGAGAAATCCTGAGTCCACATACAGTCAGTGGCTATACTGAGCCAACTTCTGCAGTACACCCACACAGATTAATGAAATTCCAAAGCCTTTAGTAAGGACAGTGAAAAGGGACTCAACCTGAAGTCGGCCACAGAATACATTCAGCCAAGCAGTCCTTAAGAAAAACGCCTGCTGCTTCTCAGGAAAATGTCCTAGTCCTGGACTAAAACATGACCAGAGCCTTTTAGAAACCATGTGCATGATATGACTTAAAAATGCACTAACACTGTCACTTACACCTCTATGTCTCCTTTAACTTCCTTTTACTTTATCCCTATGAACTACAATAGAGCAAAAGGTATCTCTACAGTTAATGACAAAAAGATAACTTCATAGCAAAACCAAACTTTACACATAACAAGACACTGATTAATCTAAAAGATATTCTGCAAAATATTAATGGAAAAAGTGAGTAACTTGCACCTGTTTCAAAATTATGCCATTATATTATTGATGTGAGTGCCTGGATATTCTAGGATTTCTTTTTCTTCACACACGAAAGATCAGAAAAAAAAAACCAAAAACCAAGTTCTCCAAAAATTCACATTTCATAAGTGATGGTGAAATTCAAAGCAGTGACACTGAAATATAATTTATGTCTTCTATAACTTCAAATCTTGCAGATTTATTTATTTATTTATTTATTGGCCACTGTCTTTCTATGTTTTTTAGAGCAAAGGAGAAAGGACATTTATACTGGCAGGCGGACACCACTGGTTTCTCATTCACAGATGGACACAAGCCAGGATTGCTTAGCTGTGAATGCAGGCCAGGAGTTTGACTAGGAGCCAAAAAAGGTTTAGCATGTGTTTGCACAATGTGTCAGACACAACATACATTATCTGTCAAAGCTGGCTAATGTAAACAACTAAATGTGATAGATTAGAGCAAAGATGCCTTAATATTTACTATACCAATCCAGCACAAAGAGCAAATAAGGCAAAACCTAAAATAAATCAATATTGAGAAACAAAAAATAAATTATAGCTACTCTTATGTGGCCTAATTAAAAAAAATCGACTTTTACTGTTTTCGTACTTATTTACGTATTATACAAGCATTATTACATGTGTATCACGGCTCTGAATGTAAAGTAGTTTACTGATTCTATACAAATTGGCAAGCCTCTCATAAAGTTAATTTTCAGATCATTTCTTTCTATCTTGATTAAATCTCAAGAGGTCCTGTCATGAAAATTCCATGATAAACAAATGTATCCACCAACAGCTAGTAGCATAGGAAACAATACAAGGAAAACAGATGTTTTAATCACAGACATCTGGCAACAACAGGCGTGTATGCGGTTTTGAAAAAGTTTGGTGACCTGTACAGAAAAAATTACAGTAACAACTGCCCACCTTCTCACCTTTGTTGCCTTTAAGCTTTTGTTACAGATTGGGAAATATGACTGTATAAATAACTGCCATAACATTTACTGTGTTTTTCTTCTACAATTTGTACGCGCTCTCAGTGTAACGTTAGCAATAATAATCCTTCTAGCCGCATTCACCGACAGCTAAATCTGAGACCGACATGTTTAAGCCATTCTTTGAATAATCGAACTTTCCACATAATTAACTGTTGTCTCGAAATACAACGGGAAAGCCTGGGGTCTGAGATCTGTCTAATTAAGTAAATTAATGTAAGAATAGATTTACAATAATCTTCACTTACCGAGCCTCCAATTAGTAGGCGTCGGCCGATAGCGATCAAATAGGTATCTTACCAGTTGGCATCCGGTTAATGACTTCAGATTAAATATTATAGCTCCTTAATTTTACAACAACTAAAATGTAATGGCGAGATACAACATATATTTGGCACTGTTTCTCCTTCTTATTTACTGTGTCGATATTTTAATTGTTTTTTGCTCTCGTCCTTTTTTTTACTTAACCCTTATGCTTTTAATTTGAAGCGTCCTTCCTGTATGCGCCTGTTTTTAATTTGACGTGACGTAAAGGCTCGTTCCCGAAGAAGCCGAGAAGGAAGTGGTCACGAGGTGTGAAAACTGAAGCGAGATTTCAAACAACAGCACTGAAACAAATTGTGTATATTGACCCTTTTGTTTCAATATTAAATTTTCACCACATATTTTCTTTATTTCTTTGGTTTCTTTTGTTTTTGTTTCTAGCCATCCTACTGTTTCAAGTTTTCACGAAGCCTTTTGATGCTTTCTGTCTGTTCCTTCACCATTATACTCACTGATAACCAGGCCTACTGTCTGTAGACCTACCGTGACAGTTTACCGAGTTTTGAAGATCAGTCATTGTCATCCAGAGTTGGCTGTGCCACTGCTGCGCCGCATAGCGCCGTCTAGTGGCAAATAAGATTAAACTTTCTTATGTATTATTTAAAGTATGTTTAACTCTAAATATCCGGAATAAATTACACAATCAAACGTGAAAAGGCATACATTTAGTGATTTATTAGATCTGAATATCACCACGCCAATAACGACAAAATATGAGGTAGAGACACAATACTACACAGTAATAATAATAATAATAATAATAATAATAATAATAATAATAATAATAAAGTTAAGGACACGCCTGGAAAAGCTGTAAAAGTAAGGGAATCTGTAACTGAATTATCTGTGCTTACACAGATTCACCACAAGATGGAGTCAGAAACTATTGATAGTCATTTTTGCTGTGTTACACATGGGGTTTCATTGTCTATGATGTAATGTTACTTTGAACACTGAATGATGTGCAAACTAAGGTAAATAGTCTGAAGTAAGATGCAATAAAAAAGATAAAAAATTAATGTATTTCCCACTCAACAGTTTAACAAAAATGTCATTCAATTTTATATGACAATTTTATATTTTAATTAATCTATTATTCTGTGATTTATTCTGTGATTCTGTTAAGGTTATGGACAAAAAATGTAATGGGTATTCCCATTCATACCAGTATTACTTTTAATAAAGGCATAATACATTCAAACTCGGAGTAAAATCAATAATCATTTAACTTGGGAATGATTGGGTACATATGCAAACATCCTGAACAATTTAACAAAAAAAAAAAAAACATTGTAAATATGCCTTTGTTTTACTATCATTTTTGATAACACATTAGCATGAAAGCACTGGTCTAAAATAAACTGATATCTTAATTACATAAGAATTTTTTGCGAGTCTTTAAACACCTGCGGTCAGAAATGTGTTGAAAGTTCTGTGTGTGTGTCAGTGGAAGCCAGAGAAGATGCTGATGATCTGGTTATTTCCTCTGTTTAATGCCAAGTAAAATCCCTGGATATAATCCTGTCATGACACATGTGAACATAAGCCAAGGAAATCTTGATGCAAACTGTGGGAGTATTTTGTTTAAACAAGCCAGCAGATGAGTGGATTTCAGTTTGCCAGAGCTCCTGCCAAGCATTTGTTTGGAGCAGGCAGAAAATGTGACATGTGAAATCTGAGCATTTTTCATGTCTGAAAATTGGATAGTCTGTTACACAAAGTAGTTATCTACTGAACAGAGGATGAAATTATGGAATATCTTTCAGTGACATGGAAGAAACAATAAGCGTTTTTTCCTGTTATTTTTATAAAATATTAAGGATAGATATCAGGGAAGGTACCATAAAGACAAAATTCGGTCTTATTATATACCATGTAGACAAACATGACACTATTATCATGTAATGTGTGGAGTTTAAAGATGGCTATATTCTAAATGGTGACTCATTAGATCTATTTGTAGATCATTTGACACTGATGGGATTCATTTTCTTGTAGTCAAGATTGTACCTTTACAATGAACTATTTCTTCAGTTCAGCAAGTCAGTAAAATTTGGTTCCTCTAGATTAGGCACAATTAAATTTGTTTTTGCCTTAAGAAATGTGAGGGCAGCATCATCTGATGAACAACAAATCCAGTCATTGGACAGCACTCGTGAAAAATAAACACAGCATTTCAAACCACCTGACATCCAGCTCAGTTTTTCAGAAAGACTCACTGAACAAGAAAACGTCCACAGTAATATCTAGCGTGCACGCAACAGACAACACATGTGAGCCTCATCATAAGACCAGAGACAGATATCAACTGGTCAAAGCAATACATATCCATAACAGCACTGACGTTAAGTGCTACTATTGCACATGGCTCTTTTCTAAAAAAATAATAAAAACAAAAGACCAAAAAATAAAAGCACTCAGGATTTTGTTGTGTAAGTTAGTTTGTCCTAATTTGAGTGACATAGCTTTATTTGGAAATGTACATGTCAGCGCATTAAAAATATTAAAGACCTAAAACTAGACTATATGTTGAAACACTGCCCTTCCTCAAGTCAGGGTCACATAATTTGGTTACCTTAACAGTGGAGGACCTTCCTCAGTTTATATTAAACTTTTCTGGTGCAAATTTCCAGACACATTTGCAATCAAATAAATTACTAAAAGACATAACAATACAAAGGTACTTTGGGGGCTCCTGGGGGTCTTGGGCTCCTTGGTAACTACCTGCTTTGCCCAACCAATCGAGTCTTAGCTATTCCATTGTTTCACTGTATAATTCCGCTAATTCAGCTGACTAAGGTTGTAAACAAACCCTGAGTAAACAATGCTAAATTACAAATTATCCCTGCAAATTAACTATTATAATCACAGTGTTAATGTGGCTTGGATAAATTATATTAGATTCCACTGTAACATCTTGGTGTAAGTTGTTGTGATAGGTCAACCACAAAGACTGAATCGTTAGCAAAGTGCACATCATCACAACATCGCGCTCCTGTCGGGCACGGACCAAACGGAGCGAGCACAGAAGCTGCTGCTGTGTTCAGAAAATGGCCGACAGATTTTCTAGGTTCAACGAAGAGCGTGATTTCCAGGTAATGCATTCCAGACGATTGACGATGTACAGATATTTTAGCTTGTCCACATGTTTAAGCGCATACATAGGGAAATAAAACGTCAAGGACGGTTATGAAATCTTACAAACTGCATCGTGCATTTCGGTCTAGATGTCGCTTGCTAGCACTGCAAGCTAGTTGGGCTAACGCTAGTGAATGCGTCCAGTGCACTGCGGCTCTTTTGAATATAACTTCCCTTACGTCTCAGTGTTTGGCAGCGTGTATTAATTGACTCTTATCATGGGTTATGCACTGTAACATTATGCGTAGTACGTAACCCTTTTAACCACTCATAAGTAATATCAATATTTAAGTCCAACTAGCCTGTTAGTGACCTTGGGTAGACTGCTTATTTATCGACATATGCCAACGATCTGTAACTAGCTAGCAGTAAGCTAACGGTTGTCTTGTTCCACATTGGGCAGTTGTAGCATTAGCAAGAAATGGCTGTATCATTTTGACAACTAGAACACAACAACCGCAGCTAGTTAGCATGCCGTATATACTCAGTTATAGTCAATTATCTATTGGTTCATCAACATAATTGAAAGACGTTACATGAAATGTACTTAAATATCATTAACGTTATTTAAAAGTGCATGGAGTGCAAGTGTTGGCCATAGATACGGCAAACGTTAGATTTTAGATAAACATGTCGTGGCCACTCATTTGCTGATTTTCTACTACCGTCAATAAAACTTGTGCCTTTTTCATTTTGTAGAGTTAATATCTCTTAGTCGCTGTTTTGGTTGTTGACTGATTTTGCTAGTTTCTTACAATGCGAGTAACACATTCTTCGCTGTAAAGCAAAGCAAGGCTAAAATAATTGTAATATAAATAAGTGGTTATATTTTTCACTTATGTGAAGTATTTAATTTATGTATTATTAATCACACTGCCCCCACTGCAGACTAATTACATTATTTTGTGACATGATTTTATTTCATGGTTCATATTTACAAGATAAGTGCCAGAGCTGAGTTTCTGGATTTCACAACCCATGTATGAGCTGTTTTTTTTACTTGCTTATCTGTGATCTAAGACCACACCCTTGAAAGGCTAAACACAACATTACTGAAGAGACCACAAAATATGCTCAAATCATATTTCTATCCTTTCATCAATCTGTTATCACAGTTATTTCCTATGAGACCCCTCAGATAGCATGATAACCTCCCTGCTTTGATCAGCATCTTTCATAGTTTGTGTTTATCCATAATTTTCGTTTTTTGAAATAATATTTATTGAATAATCAACCAACTGGCAGTACATGTGAAAAATTATTAATAACTGTGTAACCAGGTGTCACTCTGCAGCACATGTTGTCCCAGAAACAAGTCACTGTGTTAAAATCCCAGGTATGCACAGTTGTCATCATCTAATATTTTCCCAAACATTATCTCAGGACTCATCTTGTCAAAAATCATATTGTCTAGTTAGAAAAATAGTAATATCATTTTTTGTGTCATCATAGACACTGCTGTGAAAATTAAGATAATTGCTAGATAGTAAAGATATTTAGTGCCTGTTTGAAGAATATTGCTACTTTTTCTCATCTATGTGACTTTATGTGCTTCTTTTTCCAGTGATTTGTGAAGGAAGAGGAGAGTTGCTGTATGTACAGTGATGTTCGTAATCATAAAAAAGTGCTTAGATGAACAATCTGAACAGAACCAACACAGCAACTCTTTCTTACTTTGTGCTGACAGTTTTTTGTTCTGTTGTTCCATTAATGCACCAATAAATATATTGCAAGTGTTTTTTGAACAAGGACAGTGAGGCCAGGGGTTATCAAGCTTTGCTAGACAGTAGACTTAAAAGTTGCTGCAGTTACTTAAGCTGTTTGTTGTAGATGCAGTAGGCTATTTGCTGGGGCAGGGATATGCTGAAACAGCCGTATTTCCAGACATGCTGTGAAACCCGTTACAAGATTAAGCATGTGAATTAGAAAAGTGCTTGTGTTTTTCCATCTGTATCCTCTGTGTTGGTGTCCAGTGGGAGCTCAGTATTCTGCTATTTTGTCAGTGAGAGGTGAATCGCTGTGTGGTCTGAATGAGTCTGTTGAGGGCAGCTTGGGCTCAGCACAGTGGAGCTCTGTGTGTGAGATCTGCTGTGAAGGCATTCATATGCTCAGTATTCAGAAAGTTCCTCTCTGACTACATGGACCAAAGTCTTCTGCCAAGCAACACGGAAACACCCACAGATGGTTTACCTAATATCTACAACACAACCAGTACAACAGCCCTGTCTGCTTTATGGATTTAAATGGTTGTTTCTGGAGTTCTAGCATGTGGCTAATCTGGAATTGCAGAAACACACAAGGCAATGTATGAGCATCCACAGAGCTCTTCTGCAGTGGCTGTCTCACATACTTCTGTGCAATGGTATGCAGCATCCATTTTACCATTGTTTAACTAATGGAAAGTTACTCTTGTAATGTACTTTAGAGGACAAGACGAAAAGCCTTGCAGTAGAGCATTGCTGTTTTGTTTGTGTATGTACCATGAGGATTCAACCTGCAGTGAAAATAAGTCATTGTGGTGGCTAGGCACTATGCTGATAGCATATTTAGTGGACTGAACATAAAGTCTGTTGTAGGAGGGGTGGGGATGGGGTTGTGTCATAGATTTTATCATAAATAAGTCCTTTGCTCCTCCTCTGTATCTCCTGTTCTCATAATCCCAAGCTTCACTCATGCTGACGAGGGGTCCCGTTTCACTTGAATTAATGACTGCCATTGTGGCATCAAATCACCTCATTATTATGGGCTGATTTGAGCAGTTGCTTATCTCTGCAAAACCAGCTTCCCCTAGAGAATGTGTGTGTGTGTTTGGGGGGGGAGGCTAGCTCATGCTAGCATTGTCTCTTTTACAGCAATATTTGCTGCTGAGTTCTTTAGCTAAAGATTGTAAAATGTTTCATCAATCTTTCAATGTAGAAATCTTTAAGAGACAGATAGGTACAGTAAATATCATGCTGTGCATGTCCATCCCTCAAATAGACATGAAGAGAGGAAATAAATCCTCAGTAAGCCATATATTTTGTGTGTAGTCACATTAAATTTAGTTGTCTAACGCGTAAATAGCTGCGGATACAAATAAATAATAAAAAACCGCAGACTATTTTTGGAATTTTTCAGTTGTCTGCTTGTGTGAAGGTCAGCCGAACACGGACTCACAAACATGACCTTCCACTCCCCTCTGCTGTTAAGAGGGAGGAAGCCATCTGTCTCAGGGCAGAAACTGTTCTATAAACACTCCTTTTGGTCGAGAATAGCATACTCGTTACTCACTCTTTGACCCAACCAGGGCATGTACCTAAACATAACTACTCAATTGGTGTTTTGTATTTTGTAAGGCTATTCCTCAAATTCAAACAATAAAGAAACAGAGGAGGAAGTCAACCCTCAGCGCAGAATAAATTTGTTGAAAAAAAAAGAGACAAGAATCAACTCTGTAACTAAATTTTCAATTATCATGGCTTATAAACTAAAAAAAAATGCTAGTTCAGTTGTAAATTATAAAAAACATTAAAATGTTTA
>JAPZDT010000009.1:5795046-5808269 GCA_029814675.1 Acanthurus coeruleus | reverse complement strand
CAAGGCTGGTGTTTGACATAACAAGATTGGGTTACATTACTCATCAAGCAGCTGTAGTGTTAGTTGATGAAGTAACTCATCTTAACCATTACAGAACAAACCCTGAAGCATTTTCAGTTAACTTTAGATTTGAAATTTCTATAACATCAAACCCTCTACAACTGCTTCTCATCCAACAATGGTTATTCATATATGAGCAGAAAACCAGCTGAAGCTTACCCAGCTTGGCCAATGAGGCCAACATGATCCACAGCACAATCTCAAAGGGAGCCTGCACATGGTGATAGTCCACGCTGAAAACCCTCAAAGCCATGGGCAGATCAATGGACAGGCTGCCATCTCTGCTGCTCTCCCGCCCCAGCACTGGGGGCAGTTTGCGGGGCTGAGGGGGCTCGGCAGGGGGGGTCAGGGCAAAACATACAGGCCACAGGTATAGGTAGGCAGAGAGCAGCAGGGAGAGAGTCCACAGAGCAGCCATCCTGCAGCCATGCTGGGACAACAGGAGAGAGAGAGAGAGAGAGACAGGGAGAGAATAGGACAGGGGTTATTGAGGCAGGGGGAGGGCGAGCAGCACACACACACAAACACACACATCCAGGCCTACACACAACACAACCTGACCACAACTCATGCAGTCACTAATGTGCACAGGAATCCCTGAGCTAGCACTGATATCCACCCAGCAGTACAGAGCTCAATGTGCACATACACACTCACACGCAAACACACACACAAACACACGCACACACACACACACAAATGCATTCCTATAATTCCTATTAAGTTGTTGTTGGGTGCAAAAAATGTTTTAACTTTTTTTTTTATTGTCAAGAGGGGACTTGTGACTTAAGAGCTGATGTTCGTCTTTAACTGCAATGAAACAGTTTAAAGTGAACAAAAAAAGAGAGATTTAAAGACTTTATTTCAAAAATAAAAATCTTATAATGTTGTTTTTAACACACACAAATATTCTAAAAATAATCATAACCACTTTAATTCAGAATTTCAGATTATTATGATAGTGTTCAATACAATTTGAATGCAAATCACAATATTAATAGGATCATAATCTCAAATTTATACTCAACCTACCTATATGGTCCATTTTCTCTGACATTATTGACTTGAAATGTTTGATCATCTCAAACAAAAATATAAAAAAAAGATAACTGGACATCCAGTTATCAGATTATTCTAGGTTATCTTAATTTTTGACGGACAGATCAGAACTTAAACACTCTGCATTTTTAAATCTGTGAGGGGGAAACATCTTGTATTAACTTAAAATTTACAAATCAAGTGATGTTTATACTTCAGTTTTATATTTCAGTTATTTAGGAGTGCTCAGTAATGTACTGTCTTTTTTAAAAAAACGTCCGCACATAGATTTTCTGCTGTATCTAATAACGAAATTTTTTTTGGTGTAAATTTCTGTTGATGCCTTCAGCATACAGTCTGCTTGGGGATTTTTTTTCTTTCTTTCTTTTTTACGAAAAAAAAACTAAAAAAAAATCGGCTGAATTGCTCAACTAGCTCAGAAGAAAAGAAGAGCAAAGACGATTACGAAATCTGAATACTGCCACAGGAGTTACAGAGTGTGGACATCAACCTGCAGTCATTCTGGTCAAACTGATGTTCTGTAGAGGAGCAATGCAACACTTCCTGTTGCGACGTACCCTGTATCCTGTTTTCCACAGTCAGTGGTCATGCGTGTCATTCCTCCTCTGCAAGGCTGTGTGGGCACCATCTTGTGACCCTGTGCTGTGAATTTTCTGAGACTGAACAGAGGGAGACTCCAAAAAACTCTGACTGTCAGCAAAAAATATGTTTAATAGCAAAATAAATGTATCCAGGCTTGTTGGGAAATGACTGTGACTTTAGTCTAGCTTGCTAAAAGTTAATGGACTGCAGAAAATGAAAGAGATGCTTTATTGTATAATCCCTGTGATTTGAACTGCGAAGTAAGCTGTAGCAATACCAGTAACAGTACCTTTTGATAACTAGCAGACCGTGCTTCCTTCAGAACATTACCAGTCTCTTAAAATAAGTGCATACAAAGATAGTGATGAGAACACTGACACCTCCACACAGCAGGCCCACATACTCCAGAGGGCAGACATTGTAAACGAGTATTAAGAGGTGCCACTGTAACTGCTTGTGTGCTTGTGCAAATTTTAACCAGCAGAGATGTGTATCTTGTGACTGCATTCAGACTCAAAAGTGTGAAGTGTGCAGTTACACCCTTGTGGTGGGACCAAACCAGAATACAACACTTAGCCACAGTTGCTGCATGTCACAAGTATCTAACTTCACAGCAGGTCACAAACCATAGAAAACAAACAAACTGGTGTTTGTAACTCATTTTTATAAGCATATCTAATTTGACATGTTTATAGAGGTTAAGAGTAACGCATTCAAGTCACTGCTGGTGGACACAATAAAATGAACAACTGTTCAGTGTAAAGCAATCTAATGCACTTGTGCTACAATAGTTTTTCAGGCCATAGTTTGTGTTTTTTGTATTGGCTTGTTGCTATTTTGCATGGGTTAGTTTAGCTTAGCACAAAAACAGTTAGCCTGGTTCTATTCATAGGGAACAAAACACACCAACCAGCACCTCCAAAGCTCACTAAGTTCAACTGCGATGGACACTTGGCAAATTTGTATTAGAGGCAGGCATTTTTGTCAAATTTTCTCAATTTGATATTCATATAGTTTGTCATCTTTAAGTGTAAAGCCTACTTGTTTCCTAATATTTTTTCTTTGTTAAACTTTTTTTTAACTACATTATACTGTCAGTACAGCATAACATACAAGTTGAGTGTCTGGAGCACAACATTAACATTTAAATTAAGTAATCAAAAAGAACAAAGTTTGGAAAAAAGCATGTTTATTTTGTTGAATTTTGAAAGCTTAATCACGCTTAAAGTGATAGAAATGCAGATTATGCTTGCCTTGCATCAGTCTTGTTTTTTCCCTCCGGCCTTTATTTGTTCATGTTGATAATGCCTCTGGATACCCATCTAAGATTCAGTTTTTATTTTAGGAAAAATTATATATCTCATTTCGTACCTTTCTCTTTGCTTGTGCTGCTTACGAACTGACATTTGTTGGTAGCTACCATTTACCAACATTTAGAGATACTTAATATATTGTATATATAAGTGAACATAACCGAGTCAACACTGATAACTGACACTTTCGTGAGTAAGTAGTATTTTTATTGTTTTAGTTTTGAAGTGTAAATGCATCAAATAGAAATATGAAGTAAAAATCAAACATGTTGTATCCCACACATGTATCTATTCACTGTGCAAGGAAAAGTACAAATGTACTTACAGTTAAAAGTCGAACCTAATTCAACCACTACTAATGTTTTATGTGAGTTTTTTTTTTTTTTGATTTGTCAGTTTTGAAACACTGTGGGTGCATAAATAAACTCAATCTCTGACACAAACACATGACACGTGTTTATGACTGAGGTTGCAGTTTGCTGTGGTGTTGTACTGGACTGTGCTGCGCTGAAATGTCATAAGACAAACCTTCCATCATAAAGTAAAGCAGTTCAGTTACACAATTTAAAAGCTAATTAAAAACATTTAATTAAATTAACAATTCTCTGACACTGTTTCACAAAACTGAACATTATTATCTTGCAAAGACAGAATAATGACTCAGCTGCTGTAATGAATTGCATTTCATTTTACAGGTGCATCTAAGTGGTCCACGAGTGTATACTAAAAATACTTGTGGAAATCACTGAGAGCAGTAACAGTAATATAGTCACTGCAAAATAATATGCACATGACCAGTGGAAAAAACCTCGTAAAAACAATGTAGGACATGTGATCTGTTGGGGTAATGATGTTTACGGCATTTCTGTGATGTTGCAATCTGTCTGCAGAACATAATAAATGAGCCGAAGGCTTAAATAAACACACTATGGGTCAAAAATTAAGGAGTTACATTTGATGTTAAGAAATGAAAAACAGAACTGTTAATGAGTTTGTGAAAGTATATGTTAGCTTGTATTCTATGCTGATTTTTGAGGAAATCCAAAGTGTTATATTCTTTCTATCGTGTAAGTATGCTTATATTTTATTTTCTCATAATTATGTCATATTTTTCAGCTATGTTTTATGATGTACATTGTCATCACTGATATTTAAATATGTCTCTTTCCTGTAAGATCCACTACAACTTGCAAGACTTTGGCTGCGCTTCCTATGGGATATTCCACCCTGCAGTTTTAACTACAGCACCTGCAGTCAGTGTCTTATCAAAGGACATTAGCAGGAAAACTGCATATCGCAGGAGAAAGAGCCGCACATAATTTAAGGACTAAGTTTGAAGAACAGTGGATCAAACCACTGAGTCATCATGTTGCACATAAACTAAAGGAAAAATGCACAAACAAGGCAAACAACCACTGCAGAGTTCTGGATCATCCTGACCATATGACACGTATATGGATTCATTTAAAGGCAGCCTTCAAGGAACTGAATCTGAAAGACAAGCTCCCACTTCCTCATTTAATAATGTGTCGCCTTTGGTGCGCATGCACTGTGTGCTGCATGAACTTCATCTCTGAGGGCACAAAGAAGACAAACAGACTGAGATTACAACAGTTCTATGCACAAAACCAGATTTCATGGCTTTTTCAAAGTTCTCACAGTACAATCACAACAAATCATCACTTGAATTAACTGCAGTTTTAATCCACACGTAATTTGATGACACATAATTAATGTTTTCAGTATATTAAATTTGACCGTGAAGTCAATGCATCTACTGACCAACATCAGGTAAAGAATTTTCTTAACTTAATTATTCTTTTAAGCCATTTTTAGGACTTTTTCTCAATTTCTCAAGTCGGCTACACACATTCTTATTTTTTATTTATATATTTTAAAGAGAGAAAACACTAATGTCAGTGCTGTTTGCCAATATGAATGTTGCCTCCTAAAGCTTAGGGGCCTGATACAATATAAAATAAATAAATATATAAAATCAATAATATTAATAAAAGTAGTTGACAGTGTGTAGAATGTTTTGTTTCTCTCACAGATCAATTTGCATTTAAAATAAACTCGACCAAAAGGCTGAAGAAGAACATTTATTCTTCTTGGTGACACCAACAACTGTGACTCATTGGATGGATTGTTTTTAAAAGGGTGTCATAACAATGAGTGGCACATTTACTCAAGAACCTTTCTTCAGAACAGTTTTTAAGGTTTTTTTCTTCATTTAAAAATGTGGATATTTTTTGTCTCTTTATATTTTATTATATTTCAGAGGGATGCATCACTGCTTATATTCCAGTAACATTATAACTCTTAGTATGAAATGTGCAATCCTGCACAATGAATTTCTTATTTTGTACTTCTACAGAATATTTTTAGTGTGATATTATGACTTATTGAACTCAACTTTTATTAACAGTTGTCCACATTAACCAGTACTTATATTTTAAAATTGAATTAATGTCAATACTCCTGATTATTAATTGATCAATCTTGACTTCACATTGTATTTTGAAACATTAACATAGTTTGTGGTTCACTCAGAATTCATCTTTAACAGTAGCTTTTTAATCATTTTGCTGCTTAAGATGAACAAAAAGTCGCAATAAAAAAGAAGAAAAATACGGCTTCACTGAAAATAGTTGTGGTGGAAATAGAGCCCGGTTTGCAGCAGCTCACTCTGTGTATTAATACTTTTGGAAAATGCTACTGTGTATGTCATCAGTTTTGGTCAACCAGCTGTGATTAAGATGGGGCCAGTCGGGGCTGGCCACAGTCTGTGTGGTTTTAACAGCTCTTCCATCAGTTAACAAGGAAAACAGAGTGTCACACTGATCAAAATCCTCTAAAGTTACAACACAATGAAAATATAATTATCCATACATCCTAATCTATGCAGGATAAATGTTGTTGATAAATCTGTACATTTTACAACTATTTAAATTATCACTATCTGCTACAGCTTAATTGTTATCTCACTGTGTGATTAATGTGCATGACTGTGTGGCAAAAAAAATAAGAAAGCATTACTTGAAAGGGGATTTTATGTCTTTAATGTGTAGTCTGAGGTCTGAGAATAAACCTACTGACTGTGGTTAGAAGTTAAACATATCCTAAGTATTTTGATCATACAGAAAGTCATATTTTCAGTGCATCGCCTTATCACATGGCTGCAGTCTTCCTCTCAAACCGGCAGTGCTAACAATATACACTCAGATTTGTGCTGCTGTTACTGTACCATTCAACCGTTATCTTGGCATCTAGGAAATATGCACTATCTTCAGTTGTTACAGTTGTCTTGATATGTAACAAACATATTAAACATACTTAACTTCTACTTTGCCCTTATATCTCCTGAACATATAGTGCATTAAAATAATTTACAGCATAATAATGCATTATGTATAATACTTAATGCAAGACTGAACCAAACAAGCAGATTTTTGCAGGTATGTTGCAGCAGAGGGACTTGATCCCCCCTTAGGAATTGTTCTAACAGTATCTTCTCATTCTGATTATCATTATCTCCATTCACCTCAGTGAAGTCGCAACACAGATACTGTACCTTCATCTTATCTTCCAGCTGTTTCAGCTGTATGTGTATATGTGTGTATGTGGGTGGGTGTGGGTGGGTGTAGGCATGTTTGTTTGTTGACTTTTTTCCTAAACAAATTCCTGTTTACATCACCAAACAACTTATTTTAGTCATTTTGCTACAGCATACACTTTCAGTCCGTCACTTTCAAGTCTGCAGAACCCAGCGCAGGGGTGTTCACAGTTCAACACACATCACACACACACACACACACACACACACACACAGAGTTACGGTAAAGGAGATGATGGCTGTTTGTGCAACTGAACCGAGTTTACCTTATTTCTATTTTCTCAACACTTTTTAACATGTCAGTGTGCATTACAAAACAACTTGCACAGAATCGAATGCAAGAGAGAATATTTCCTCAACACTTTTCTTGAAAGTACAGCAGCCCAGCCCAGCCCCCTCCGCTCTCCCTCCGTCTGTATCCACTCTGCAGTATCTCTCTCTGGGCCAGATCCTCCCTTGTCCTCCCCCATATCCCAAAACAATACGCTGGGGGCCCCTGCTCCCACAGACCTGGAGGAACACGTGTTTTATTTTTAGAGCTCACTCCCTCAGCCCACGCAAGTAAAGTGAAAAAAGAGAGAGAAGCCCTCCCTCCGTATATGGTTTCTGAGAGAGCAGAAGTCTGAGCAAAATGAGTAAGTATATCAGCATAGAACACGAATATCAGTAGAAGATGTTAAATACGGTCTATGATCGACTTTTTTAGTGCGAAAAGAAACATTCAGAGAAACTACTTTGATATTCTCCTAATTTCTCTGATAAACTGGTCCTCTGCCCTTTGCTCTGTCACTCTCTTCCCCTCCTTCCCATGAGATGACACATGATTCTCCATTAACACACAGTGCATACACACACAGACACACATACACACACACCCGTACACACATTTGGATGCATGCAAGATAACCTGATACAGTGTGTCGGGCTGAGGCATCAGATCAGGAGAAGGGCAGATGATTTGGTTGGGCTCCCAGTATGGATACAGGCCAAGCTGGCTAGCCTGAAGCCAGAGGAGAGGAAAGCATGAATCTGGAGTAAAAGAGCAGTTACTGAAGGCTCATTATATGATGGGATGTTGATGTTTGATGTGGTGGAGCTCTGAGATTCGCCCAGATATCTCTGAAAACAAGGTAAATGTGATTTTGTTTGAAGCACAACAGGGTTAAGGTTATATTTCTTGCAAATTAAATAAGTTGGCATGGCAATGCTTTGCTGTTAAATACCCTTTTAACTGTGGGGTCAATATTCTGACTGGTTCCACCCACTTCCTGCCCACCACTCCCCACAACACTGTCTGTTAGTGCTGGTGTGTGGGGTTTCCAATGGAGACGTGGTGTAGACACAAGTCGCACATGTCAAGTTGATCAGACGCAGAGCAGAGCAGTGCCCTGGTCTCCTCTCTCTCTCTCTTTACTGTCTCTCTCTCTGTCTCTCTGTCTTTCTGACTCTTTCGCCTTTGAGTTTCTGCCTGCAGGATCCTGTTTCACTGCAGCCCGCATCACAGCCAGACTCTTAAGTTGGTGAACCAGATTGATTGTCAACAGGAAGAGATGTGAAATCTTGTCTGCCAAGGAGCTCCCTGCATGGTTCACAGTTGGATGGATGTATGTTATGCTTTCCTTTCTAGTGTATTCTGGGTGATGATGGATCAAATCTTGCAATATGTTTGATGAATACTGTTGGTCTTTCTCCTTTTCTGGTTTTATTTGAAACTGAGCTTTTTATGTGGTCTGCAGACTCATATAGAAACAATTCAATAAAAAGCTCTGTGTCTGCTCAAGGCAGCTGCTCCATTTTTGGTGATCTATATGAGTTTCTCTTCAGAAGAGCAGCCCAAGGTCAGAGTTTATCTGACAACCCCAAACCAAGGATTTAGGATAGGAACCGACCCCCAAGGACCCCTCACCTTTGACTCAGACAGGATTTCCTCCCCACTGTGTCCAGCATTGAACTTAACCCTCATCCTGCTGTGCCACCACCCTATATACCACCAGCCCAACATGCTTAGGTCCTGCAATGATTTAGGCTTTGGGGTAGTGAACAGAGGACTGCTGTTTGACGACTGTTGGCCCATGTAATGGGATAGTGCTGCTGCCGAGCCCTTTAACTACAGCAGCACTTGACCTAAAGCTCCCACTGTGAAATATCCAGCCGTGCACGTGGATCGTTTGTGACAGATAGGCTTCATATGCGGAAAATTGGATGAGATGATAATGGAAGATAGCTTGCTAAATGGATGATAAAGAAATCGGAAAGATTTCCTTTCAACTGCACGCACATCCTTCCACAGAGAGTCTTGTTACAGTCCCGAATTAAAAAAAAGGAAGCGGTAGGATTTTTAAACATGCAGCGGAGTCCCCATTGATACCATGTCCAGTGTTTTTTTTGTCTGTCTGTCCTGTCCTAACGTGTTTCAGGAACAGTGTTCACCAGTATTGGTGACACCACAGGGAGGGAGGTGTTTCTAACCCCGGTTGTGGGTGCATCTGTTCCTTGGGACTCTATGGTACACAGAGGCTGGGGGAAAACATTTGTAGCTTCAACTTCTGACCCTCTTGCCCCAGTTAACCCCTGGCATTCTCCCTTTCCCCTCCTTGCCTGTCTTCATTGCAGTAACCCTTAGTGCTCCAGACTCCTGCACACTGGCTCAGCCTGTCAACAAATACAGCAAACCTCCTGCAAAACTTGTGCAATGAATGAATAATTACCTCACTTCGCAGGTTTTTAAAAACTAATTAAAATTTTTAACTTGAGGCAACTGGTCAGACTATGAATCTGTAATTGACTACTTATCTTCAACAATCTGGAAGTGATATAGTCCTTACAAGTGAGGTCCTTGTGCTTTGTTTAATGCAGCAATTTGCTGTTTGTGGGAAACAATTACAACTATTTTCTGTCAAAGAAACATATCATATCATAACTCTATAAAAATATTTGCACCTGCAAGCATTTAGATTTGCCACAACTATTATTCACCCTTATCTCATAAAATTCATAGAATTCAGCTTTTCATAGTGCCTCTGCACCACAATTCACCTATAACTGGAATTTGAAAAGCAGGCATTCCTCAGCTTGAGGAGGAATGAAAATAAGAGGAGTCAACAATACCAGAAGCCTCTTTATCTGCAGCCGTCATCAAAAGTCAAGTGAGGAGGAGTTGCACTGGAATCAGAGAGAAAGATGGGGGAGAGGAGGGGTTTGATCGAGATTGATAGTCAACCAGAACAGATTAAAGGCCTGGAGAGCTGAGATTAAAACTTGGAGAGGAGACACAACAACTGTCAATGCAAACATCAGAGATATGCACTCCCCATACTGTCTGGCATCTGCACATCAAAGAGGAAATAAAAAAACGGATCATGTTCCCGTAGACAGCCAATGCATCTTCTTAATTCTAGTTAGCTATTTTTAAAAGGCAAAGAGCAATTTAGTTAGCTTTTGGTACTATAACACACTTGATGCGGGTCCAAAATATGAATAAATTACATTAAACTCCTGGCGTTTAATGGTTTGTGGCGGGTTTAAAAGTGGAGTGTTTGTTCGAGCTGGGAGATAACTTATTGACAGTTAGGGAGGCTGGGCAGAGAGCCAAAGTCCTTCAGCTATTTTTAGGATGCTGACTGTGTGAAAGTACACCGAACACAGAGTTGATGACACAATGCCAAAATCTGAACCTGTTGACCATTAGTGGTCTCTGTGTGCACTTGCATTTTGCACATGTGCATATGAATTAGTTCTTTTGAAGAGAAGCACATGTCTACTCATGCATCAAATGCAGAGAGTGTAGAAGTCAGTGTTTGCAAATCAAAGGCAAAACATATTTATTGGTGATCACCATGCAGAGCTGCTAAAAATGGACATCTAAAGGATTTATATCATTTAAAATAGTCTGCTATTGGTGGAGAATAGTAGCCGTGTGTCTCTGTGCTCAGTCTCGCTCTTGTTTCCTGTGTTTAGATATCAGCCTTGAGAATGGCTCTTAGCAGTACAAGCAGTATAATTACTGAATATGGAAAAAGTGCCCACTGCTTTACCTCAGTCTGGGCAGCATACCTTCACAGAGCAACCGAGTAAACTTCTCTTCCTTTGGTCCAATTTGCGAGGTTGTATCTGTGTGACTTCACGGGGAATCCTGTCTCTTAAAACAAAACTGCCTGCTTCTGTGATCTTCCACATTTAAAACATTATTGTAAACAGGAACAATTCTCGAAGCAAGAATCAAGGAAACCAAGGCTCCAGCGCCTGGGATAATGAATGGGAAGATAATTTACTGGATAGTTACTTATGTTGTTGAATTGCTGTATTTCTTTTATACTGTTTGGTTCATAGGTTCAAAGAGATCCGGCATTTATATCAGCAGGAAATCATCAGACATAATTTGACACCACACACAATAGAGGGCTGCTTTCATAGTTAATAAGCTGGCTTGGGAGATGAAAGAGGAGAGGAGATGAGGTCTTTAAACGTTTTCATCTTTATCAGACATTTCAAAGTAGAAAGAGACAGGATGGAAACAGAGAAGGGAGGGTGACATGTAACAAAGATTTGAGTGTCGAACTCATAGAGAGTTAAGTAAATATCAGACACTTTACAACACTTTTGCTTTGGTTGTTTCTTCCCCTTAAAAATTAATGTTCCAGTGTTTTCACATTCACTTGATAAATGTTCCTGTACACGGTCCAATTATTTAACTATCAAAAAAAGAGACAAACCAAACCAAACTGTGTTCTGTCTTCTAAAACGATTTGATCTCAGATAACCCCGCCAGTCATTAAAGTACATGAAAATAAATGTATAAAAGGTCTACACTGCATCACAAGTGAAAAGAATGCTAACAGGAAGTGCAATGTGAATGTGTTTAGGAAAATCTATGTTCTTATATAAACTGTGTAAGTATGTTCAACTAGTGTGTGACATGTCACGTTTCTTTCATGACCCAGCCTGGTGCTGGGTGCAGAGGCCAGCATTCATGAATATATATTAATATATATCTAACCTGTAAGACACGGCTGTATTTTATTTCTGCACCCAGTCCCTGCTCCAAACACACACTTTCACTCACTCACTGTAAACTACATACAAACTCCCCATGGGCTCGGCCTGTGGCTGAGCTCGTTCACCATTTGTTCATCATCAGGCAGAATATTTACTCCCATCATAATTAATGGTCTCTCACTTTTTGTCCAGAGGAGGCCGAGACATTTCTGATTGTAATAAGTGGATTGTTACAGTCTTCATCACCCATGAGGAGAGGTTTTAGTATGACATCATTGCAAACACTTAAGAAATAGGCCTCCATTCTATTAGCTGCCCTCCAGATGCCCCAACCCCCACCCCACAGACAGGCTGAGTGGAGTGGGGCCCAGCATTGAGAGGACAGGCCGTTCTGTAGCCCTGCTGCCAAAGGTACTTTGCTGGAGCCCAGCTCCAAGGAACTGCGCTGAGGAAGGAAAGGACACAGTTTGCACGTCTGGCCAGATATTTCAGCTTGTGTGTATGTGTGTGCATAGCACGGTACACTGCAGAAATGGGCCAGAAGAACTACTGACCTTAAGAAATGCTTTGGAGAAACCAAGTAAGTCTGGAGTACTTCCCAGTGTCCTCTTGTGACTGGATGTGAAGAGAACCATTCTGTTGGTTGCTTTTGTAACACAAACACACAAACATCGCTGTTTATCCAACTTGACCACCTTCATAATTTTTCATTTGGTGTGACCATTTTTCATCCTCACTCATCATCCTCCCAGCTGCAACTGTCATTTGCTACAGTCAGCAGTTCACATCAAACAAAGCCCAAGGCAGAGCAACAAAAGAGAGAAGACAGTGGGCAAACAAACTGGGAGGCAGACTAAATAGCTGCGGCGTGTCTGCTGCATGAGGGAAACACAGCCCGACGGTGTGTATGTCACTGGCTGTGGCTCTGCGTCTTTGTGTGCGCTCGTGTTGGCAGCAAACATGAGAAACAAAAGTGTCTCAGCTCCATGCATCTCCGCTCGGCCGCAGCTGTTGTTGGTGTACGCTTACTGCAGGTGTCAGTGCTGTTCTCTTTGTGGATCTGTCATCTCATCTGGGAATAAATAAACTTTGAAAATGAATGCATGAAAATGTTTGTGTTCATCAACGAGGCAATGTGCGTAAAGATAGCACAATGACAGGTTTAGGTGTCATGACTTGTACTTCAACACACACGGATTATTTGGTTATTTTAACAGAGTAAAGTGGAGTGTGATGAGTGCTTCAATGCCTCACAGGCAAACACAACATAATCACCTTTCAAAATGGATGGAGAAGGTTGGCTAGAATAGAAATATAAACCAAATGTACATCTGTTACTGCTTCATCTTTTATCGTGACACTTGCAAGGCCCTTATAATTTATAATTTATCTACAAGAGAACAAATTAGTAAACAGATTAAAAAAAAGCTAAAATATTAAGATAACAAGGTGCCTGACTGCCACGTAGTAGAGTGCTTACCTTGTATCAAACTGAAATCTTTGACTTAGTTGCTTGGATGCATCGATTTACATTTATGTAATGCATTTCTTGCAACCACTCATACAATTGGTGAGTTTCTCTTTAACACTTTAGTTTT
>JAPZDT010000009.1:5602707-5612781 GCA_029814675.1 Acanthurus coeruleus | reverse complement strand
ATCATTAATATAATATCTTTTTTTTTTCAAAATATCACATTTATTGGTAAAATCCCTAACTGTTTTTCTTTTTTTAAATTACAATGACTTAAAACACTAACAACAAAGTAAGTGTCTGGGCTCATTCCCATTCACAAGCATGAATATATATAGCAGAACCAACACCAGATGCTAGTATAAGCATACATTTAAATACATTTACATCAATAGAAAATATAAACTTTTACACAGACACATGGGTTTCATTGCATCTAAAAAATCCCAATACATCACAGTTGTTTTCACTGCACAGTCAAAGCTCTTCCCATCCGCCTGACAGGAGTGGGGGTCTTATATCAATAAAACAGCGGATGGTCTACCAGCATCTTAGCTATAAAAGTGGGATCTGGCATCTCTCACTGCCCGCAGTCCTCCAGGATCCCAAACCTGTGCAGCAATGACGGCGCCAATGTCATGCTGTCACCTGAGCTGAGCCATTATTACACAGGCATTCTTAATAGCCCTATAGATTAAAGTCCAGAGGAACAAGACACCAACAGATTAAAAAAAGAAAGATAGGAAAGAGGATGATGAATTGCCTCAGATTGCCAGGCAATCATGCATAAATTACTAGGATGTGCTTAGGTATAATAACCAGCGCTGTTTTAAGTGATCACTCACTCTCTGGGAGCTGTTTTGTAAGGAGAAGTGGGTGGTGATGTAGGGGGAAAGAGATGGGTGGTGGGTAAAGAAAGGAGCGGGTCGTGGCTGTCTACTCAATCACATCACCGTCAAGGGTATCGCCCTGACACTGTCTCCACTCTGTGCCCTGAGCATCCCCACAAATCTCCTGATAGACAGACGCAGCAGTCAAACAGCAGCATTATCCCCCCCAGCCGGGGCCCCCAAGGTTCCCTGGGCATGTCTCTGTGGCCCCACAGGCTGCCGCTGGGAGCCCTGCCAACAACTGATTATTCAGGATGTAGGCTAACAAGAATCTGCCATGTGGATCTCAAAACAACATGTTCTGGTTGTGAATACATCATGAAGCAGGGGGGAACAGGCTGTCTTCTGCGTCGCTCTCCCTGGATGTGCTGCACTTTCAGTGGCTAAACAGATTCAGGAGGAACAACTTCAGGTAGGAGGACTGAAACCAAACTGTTGACTGTAGCATGTGGGTCCACGTAGCATGAGCTTATATTGTAAAGAGCAACATGTAGAAGTTTTACATTAATAAATTAAATTCATGAAATGCAATTGCTTCAACCTATTAATAAAAGGTGCAAGATATCTCTTTGGATTACAAGTTTTTGGGTGATAAATCGAAGGTGTGCTGACAAAACCAAAAATCCTCCTGATCTCTGGTCGTTTGTTGATTTTGATGCTACAGAAAAAAAGGAACTATATTAATCAAACTAAGAAGACTTTAGAAAATATAATTTTGGTTCTCTGTCATTAACGGCCAGTGAAGTTTGAAAAAACACAGTATATCATTACCTCAGCAGTGAATATAATCAAGCTTGCCTTTGTGGGTAGCCACACTTGAGATTTTTAGCTCTGCATCATCTCATATAGCAATCACAGTGAAACGGGGAGAGAACACCCTGTTATTTCAGGTATGTTATTATAATTGTGTAATGTTTGTCTAAATGCCATCATCAAATTTCCAAACTTTGCGTATGTTGTAAACAAGTTCTTATCATTTTGCTGTTTTGCAGACTCACACCTGTCCACCGCGAGACTTTCATGGTAAGAACACTCGCAATTTTTGTTTGAGAAACTGATTTAAATAAATATAATTTGGTCCTTTTCTGGTATCTTTCTTCCCAGTACAGTTGTGTAACAATCTGAGTAGAGTGGGCAGATGGGCTTTTTACAATAACTTGATAATTAAATCCTGCGCTCTGCGACAGTGAGTAATGAGGAGGAGTCAAATACAGACTACACTTGACAGCTCTTGCAATCATAGCCGTCGCTGTATCAGAACTTTGACAGCAGTTGTCATGTAATGTTTGTCACGTAAAAAAAGCTTGAATACTTTTAAAATTTACTCAGTATAATTAGCCCCATTATCTGTGTATACAGAGGTCGAAAGTACAACTTTCTACATTGTTGCATTACAGTGCTGGTTGACATAAAGAATGCTGAAGTGGCAACATGGAGCACCAGAACCAAAGTCTACCGATGCATGTGTACTCATCTCGTGAAGGGTAAGCAGCTCGATGGCACAGTATCCAAAAAACCTGGGGGGGTTAAGATTATTTATCCTTCAATATAGTCGAATTTTCTCCTGTTCCACAATGTGTACCCTGCTACATCAGTGATACTGCCTGTGCCATCTGCAACAGCTCAAGCAGCCAGTGAGCTTGGAAGGAGTTCAGGCGGGCCAGTGTTGACTCTCCACTGCAGGGGGTCTCACAGGGACCATTTCTAAGACTGGTACAACACTGCAGGGCCCAGGCATTCGTCTCCCTTCACCACATTCTTCTTCATCAGCATTACTTGTTGTGCTTCTCACTTAAAAACATGATACTGCAGTGCCTGGTTCTTTAAATCCTGGCATCTCTCTCTCTCTCTCTCTCTCTTCTTCTGATTGCTTATAGCTCAAGTGGTGTAGTAATGCTAGCACAGCAGGGAGCTGGGGAGCAAAACAAACTTAGGCCACTTAACTCAATAGTATTCACAATGGCAAATTAGGCAGAAATACAAAAGTGGTTGCCAAACATCCCACCCAATCAAGCTCATGCACACATGCACAGGAGGACCAGGAGAGTGTTCCCCCTCTGTGACTCATTAAAGGCCCAATAATAAGCAGAAAATATAGGTGAATGGACA
The DNA here is from genome assembly GCA_029814675.1 of Acanthurus coeruleus. Lineage (NCBI taxonomy): Eukaryota > Metazoa > Chordata > Actinopteri > Acanthuriformes > Acanthuridae > Acanthurus > Acanthurus coeruleus. The sequence goes on along the minus strand of JAPZDT010000009.1, from coordinate 5,609,967 downwards.
AGATGGTAAAAGGATACACTGGTTAATATTTACATGGCACTTTGTCTCCATCATATCCTAAGCTCCACAGTGTAGACTGAGAAAGGAGGATTAATAGTCCCATTTCTTCTCCCATTAATCCATGAAGACGCTATAACTCCCCTCCTCCCTTTCTGTTTTTCTTTCTCTATTTTATATCCCCAGTGACCCCGAGTTCAAAGTAGAAATATAGAGCAGTGTTTGTGTTTGTACAGATGAGGGCTCTCTCCAGCAGTCTCTGAAGGAAATGAGAAGCCAGAGTTGAAGTTTGTCAGCCCCTTGTCTCTAAATATCAGGTGGCAAAGGAAGCGAGAACAACAAAGTGTGCAGGAAAGAGATGGAGGTTCGCTATGCCAGGACAACAGGGGCCTCTGGGATGAGTCAGGGAGATGAGGGACTCAAGAGTGCCCATGTAAAAACAAACACTCAACCCCTTCAAACACCACATGCAGACACACACACACACACACAAATGAACACTTAAGCAGATAAGGAGAGCTCATCTGGCACTAACATACTTGATGCACATGAGCTTCAACGGCAGCCTGAGGTTCATCTTAGCTTAGCCGCATAGCTTCGGCTAGCCAAGGCTTACTCCTCTGGACAGAGCTCCAAGTGGATCACACCAAAGGCATAATGCTACACAGAAAATAGAGGCCACGAACCAGAGAGCCAGTTGCCAACTGACGGACGTCTAAAGTGCTGTGGTGCACAATCCAGGGTTGGCACAACTTGCATGCAATGCTGCCGTCACCAGTCTCTGCAACATCACAAATAAACCAGGCAAGCACACAAAGCATGCAACATGAAGAGACTGCTGACCTGAGGTCGCCTCCAGGGTAGAAGCAGCCTGTGCTTAAACTCAAATGTACTGGTAGCATATAGTACACCAAAGTACACTCTAAGTGACCCGATGACGAACACACAAGGATCTGTGTCTGTTTTAAACTGCAATTCACCACTCTGCCATCAACCATGGAGAGAGGAACAAATAAAAGTGTGCTTTTGAACCTTTTCCTTGTCTTTATTTCACATTTTTCCTTTAAATGAATTTACCTAAGGTGCTGCTTCTGAAGAGACCTAAGAATAATGCTGAAATAATACTGCAGGAATTCCACTAAAGCCGTGTTTACCATTTGCAGGAGTCGACTTTAAAAAAGAAAATAACAAGAAGTGTTTGGAAGGTTAGAGAACAGAAAGAACAAAAGCAACACGTCTGCCTGTAAACAATTGTTTTGGAAAAACCACCTTAAATGAAAACATTACCTCTAATCTTGTTGACCCTACCAACAGATATTTTGCCTGAAAACTGCCAACTGCAAATCACTGAATATCATAATGATAATTTGTTTCTGCATTGGCTATAACTGGTCAGTAGCATTAGTTTAGTGCTTTTTATCATAAGAAGAATAAGTGGGGGTTGATGATCTGACTTGCAGGTTTTAGTGCATTTTAGTGCTGAGTCTTTGCATGTAGGGCGAGTACCTCGTATCTCAGTGTCCTGCCTCTCTTTGGTCTTCTCCCCTTTCCAATTTTATATGTGCAGTCATTACAAAGTACTGGAAATCAAGAAGGCACACAGACGACAAGAGAATGTGGGTGGGTAAGAAAAGGAGGTGGCATTAGGAGGTGAGAGACTGATATAATTTTTTTTTCTTTTTTTGTACCGTGTGCTATCTTGGTCCAAATGGGCCGAATCAATAAAGCATGGAACATATATAGCCTCTCCTCAACCAGAATAACAAGTAATAAAGGCAGAGCAAGAGAGAGAAGGGCAACAGGAAGAGCAAAGGGCAGCGAAGAAGGACTCCTGCCTCTAAAGGGTGAGCTTGTTAGCAAGAGGAGACGAAATAGAAAGCACTGAACGAACGTTCACTCAACCACAAACAGACCTAAATGAATATTATAGCACATATATTCATGTGACGGGCGTACCTGTCCCTGAGTATTTCAGAAGAAATATGTCCCTGTGACGTCTATACAACTGGGGCAGTTAACGTGTCAGGCTTTACCATTTTGCCACTTTGTTCATTCTGCCCGCCAACCAATAGACCGAACCTTGCACTTGGGTGGACGGAAGAATGGGAAGGGGGAAGGAAAGAAAAACAAAAGCGATTGATATAAATGATCTGCCGGCCGCGAGAGGCCCCCAGGCAGGGGCGAGCGAAGGTCCGCTCGATACCAATTGATCGTGGGAGGCCCAGGCATTCGTCTTAATTCAGACTAATTAGGGCAGCGGCTGACGAGGAGGGGGTTAGAGGGACAAGTTGTCGGTGTGTGTGCATGCATGTGTGTCTGTGCGTCAGTGGGACCTCCCAGATTACAAAATCAAGCCTGCGTGTTTACAAAGCGTGGAACAAGTGGAGGATTAAGGAAATCAGTTTAGGAAACAACAACCGTCACCACATTAGAGTTGCTGCCAAAATAATTCCCCTGTCTGCAGTGGGTTGCCTGACAGGCAGGATGGGAGTAAATCCTCTCACTTTTTTTTTTTTTTTTTTTATCTTGTTTGTGTGAGAAGTGCTGATTATCTTCTGCCAGCACAAGTCTGGCCTTTGGTAGCCAAGAGGCAGCAGAAGAGGGATGCTTTCCTAGCCTCACCCATTCCACTGATAGACATCAGAGGCGTTTAATTAGAGGAAGAGAGAAGTTAGGATCATGCAAACAATTGTGCCAAAAAAAAAAAAAGCACGAGTTAGGTGCACGGTCCTCAGTGTGATAGGAAGATGATGGGATGTAAGCTCCTGATTTTAGAGCGAAAAAAGACAGTACTGTGGGTACAAATTGCTTTCCTGTGCTGTAGTGGCAACCTGAGAACAAAAGATGTGGGCTGGGAAGTGTCTCACAGTTTAGAGGCAAAGCCCTTTTAAAAAAAAAAAAAAAAAATCGCTGCATTTGGGAGCAGACACTGAGCAGCTGAGAGCCCAGCTTAGACTCAGATTTCTATCTGTCACTCCCTGAGGATGTCAGCAGCGTGAAGTGGAAGGTGGCAGGAGGGAGGTATCGCCATGAACGAGGGGCAGCAGCGGGGACAATTCTACCTGACTGGAGATCACAATCTGATGACAGAGACACACACACACACACACACGCGACATTCATGTGAAGGTGCATGCGTCGGCCTCACGCAGCACTGGCCACGCAGACAAAAGTGACAAAATATCAGCGAGTAAAAGTGACAGACAGGCAGCGTATCGGTATCAGACAAGATCCCATTGTTCAGGAGACACAGAAAAGCTCCGACAGGCCGGGGCTGACCTGCACCCTTTGTCACTCACTCTCAAAGGCCAGGAAAGACTGACAGATATACTTGAATATCAGCTACTCACTTTTGTTCTTTGACACATAAACTTCCCTGCCCTTTCCACCTCCGGCACCCTGTTCCCTGCCAGCTATTCATATCCCACCTCGCCTCGCTTATGCCACCAGCACCCCTGAGGAGAGCTCTATCTTGATTTCACAGACAGAAAGAACACAAACTAACGGTGGGTGTCTCGATATCCTCACCCAGACTATAAATACCTCATCGGCTCCAGACGCCATGTCATTTCACTCACATCAAATTAACCAATCAGGGTGGACATGTTCCCTGAATTCTCCGCTCCTCTGCTCAAGTGTGATGTCCTAATGACTGCCTGGCCTTCGATACGGGTCCGCATAACAGTGGGCCCTGAGGGGGACAATTAGAGAGAGTGGGAGATGCTTTCCTTGATAAATGTTGTCACTGCTGGTATTGGTACTAATAAGGCATAATTCGCTGTTGTAGATTCTGATGACACACACTGTAACAGCACCACCGTAGACAGATGGGTGAGCCCTACAAGGCTTTACATTAAAGTGACACAAATGCTTTCATTAACTCAGAAGGGTCGGATGCATGGACATGTATGCAGTGTTTATGAGATTAGGCCTGTGTGACGTGATGGAAATTCGTCAGTTGTGCAGTACAGAAGATGAAGAGGAAGAGAAATGTCATTATGCAGTCCCATCAGGGGGTTTGTTGGGATTATGACAGCAGCAAGCATTTCCAAATACAATCCGCTAAAATTAACAGTGGTGGTGAAGAATTAATAAGAATTGACCGAAAAAAAATCACATGTTTGAAAGTTTTATTTTGATAGGAACACTATTATTAAAGATTTTCAGCTTACTTTTTTGCTGTAGTTTGGTTTAACAAGGATAAAATTGCTTTTTTGGTACAAGTATGAAATTAAAATTATTATTTCAAAGTTATAATGGATTAGTGATGGTCAGGTTAGGGAAAACCAAATAAATTATCTGCTGTTCTTTCTATTTGTGGGTCTCTACCTAATAAGTGCACATATTACAGCTTCCAACAGTGGTTTAAAACGATAATTTTACATGGTAAATAGCAGTGATGGGTAAGATTTGCAAGCTTTGTTCTTAATAAACCACACTTGGTAAGGTATTTTTAGAATTTGCAAATAATACCAGGATTGGTTGCATTTGCAGAGACATATTACTGGAATTTTTTCTGATTAATCAATGAATCATTAAACCTAGAAAATTATGAAAATAATCACAAATTAGAAGTAATATGCACTGAAAACAGCCCAAAAACCCAAATATATAAATTTTACAATGACAACACTCAATTTCAGCCAAGCAAATCTTCATTTATAAGAAACAGTGTATGGCAAATATACATCACTTTCACATGATGTACAACTTTAATGATTACTCTTTCATCAAAGCTGTCAAGAAGAAATTTTTTGTTGCTCAGATTATCGATGAATCGATTACTTATTTCAGCACTGCCCGATGCTGCTTATAGTTTGAGAAAAAAATCTTTGGATGGATTTCCTTTTCAATATGCATGAGTGTGTGTGAAGCTCTCTCCCATCAGAACAAAAAAAAAAAAAAAAAAAACTCTCCTTACTGGCTGCGAGCTAAGGGACCAGATGAAGAATAGGAGACAGATCATCATAAAGACAGTGTGAGAACACAGGTGGCGTGAGACTGCACGGCGCTGTCTGATGTGTGGGTGAGTGACGGCTACCAGTAGAGCAGGGTTGACTCAGCCCATCAGCAGAAGCGACACCAGCCCCACTCTGCAGCGCCAACCAACATTCAGCACGAACAAACTGAGCGTTAGCCTCGCCAGACTACTCTCCCTCTCCTTACAACTTTCACTTTCGCCTCTGTGACACCACCCTGCCAGAACAGTGATGGGAGGATGTGTATTGTTGTCAGCATGACAACGTGGTGGCACCCTGAACTGTCATGTGCTCATTCGCTTGAGTCAATATTTATCCTGATTTGAGTAGCCTTGTTAGTTAGTCATCTGACAGCTTTTCATCTGATTACGGACATATTCAAATGCAGCACAGGGAGAAAATCCATGGGAATTTGTTTGGATTGGCAATGCATTTGGGGAAATATCAGAAAATATGAGAACGTGCTTGTAAACACCTATAGTACCTTCAGATATCATCCTGATGTGGTTTTGTAAGGCAGATGGGAAAAATTGCATTCAGCTTTTAACAGGGAAATAAGAATTCATGTAAAGATGAGGTGACTGATGTGTCACATTGGATAATAAATGGTGACTGTGATGGTTGTTCTGATTTCCGTAAGCATACAACTCAGTCAGCATTTCATACATTCATTTACAGGGGCTCTTAAAAGTAACCTAAGTACAGCTAAATCTACAGTATCAGTTTCCCTTTCATATCATCTCTCTGAGAAGCCCCCAAATCCATCCTTTATACCCCATACCAAGCCAGGTCTTCAATTTAATTCCCCATCTGTGGCCAGCTTGAAATATTATCCAAGAAATGAGATCCGTGCTCCTGAATACAGAGTGTGAAGCAGCATAGGGAGAAGGACGGAGACATGGCCTGATTCTGTGGCTAAGAGGCATGCCTTAGTGGGGGGAGGAGGTCTGGATCCCCTCCCCAAGTGGCATGGCTAAATATTTGCCCTTCTCCACTTGGCTGTCTAGACACATCCACTCAGCCCCCCCTTCCCATCACTCCTCTGTTCTGCTCAGAAGCGGCGAGAGCTGGCGCGGTCAGTCAGGCAGGGCGCCAAAGCCACGACAAAAAAGTTTCTCCTCGCTGCCAGAGGTCACGGAAGTTCAACAACCTGGAAAGAACGGCTTTTGCATTTTTAAAACCTCTGGGCCAACATTTGGGGAGTCACATGCACACCAAGTGAGGGACAGGCGAAAGAAAAAAAAAAAAAACCCTGTCAAATTGTCTTTGTGCTTCACAATGATTTGGAGAAAGGAACCCTCAGAACTCGACGAGCGGTCTCTGCAGACTTCTCTGAGTTGGCGTTCCATATTCATTACCTTTTTTCCACACTCACATGCCGGGGTTTTAATTGCCTACAATTCAGACTAAAAAGCTAGATGAGCGGTGCGAAAGCACCATGCCTCCTGAGAGGGAGATGTGGGAAGTCCACCAGCAGCACACTCAACCTGATAAACGCTTAACTACTAATAAGAGCCCTCATTACACATAACCAGATTATTCCCTTGGCTCTCAGCTCAGCTTAATTTTTACCCTCCAAGGAGACAAGCAGTCACTGGGCTCCAACAAACTGATGAACCAGCCTGCATCACAGCTATGTGGCTGCTGACACTGAAACAGATCCATACAGATTATCATTAAATATGTCCAAAAAAACATTTTTCATTTTATAACTGGCCTCTTTAACCAATAAGAAGTGTGGACTCGAGTTGGACTTCAGTCACAAACATGGTGGCTTCAGACTGTGCAAGACAAAATCAAGAAGAACCAGAAACTTGGCTTTGACTTATTTCTTCACCTGAGCTGAAGGTTTTTTATGTGACTTGAAATGATAACGAAAAATTGTGGAGAGTAACTTTGTACATTAAGTTTTTATGCTTTATTTAAACTATTATTTACATTTACAGGTAACCAAAACAGGAATTGTCAAAAAAAAACTGACAGGTCACCCTACTGTTTCCTCATTTCTAGCTAAGCTAAACAGCTGCTAGCCTCATGCTAGTGGTCTTCAAACTTTTTTTGGCAGACCCCCTTCAGAAGCTGAAAAAGAGTTCACACCCACAATTCCACACTTTTTATTTATCATTTGCAATGACAGGGAAACGACAAATAAAAAATGATCAGGGCTGAATTTTAGTGAAATGAAGCAGGGTGTCAGCCCCGTGAGTCTGAGAACCACTACCTTTGACTTTCAGTACAGAAATTAATGTGGTATTGATCTTCTAAGCCTCCACCAGAAAGTGAA
>JAPZDT010000009.1:3457659-3468956 GCA_029814675.1 Acanthurus coeruleus | reverse complement strand
AAGTTTATTAATCACTCCGGCGCTTTCAAACAATTTCAAACTCACACAGGCACTATGAAGACGGTTAAGTGAGATCCTCTGTTGGTGTAAACAGTGCAGGACTTTCTGCAGCTCCGTTTCTTAACGGCCTGATCCTTGGCATGACCTTTAGCAGACAATTTGCAGCAGCAGCAGCAATCACCTTGCTCAACGCCGCACATTATTTTCCCTCATTATTTTTTCTGTGTTACCTTTGCAGTGTGGCAAAAAAGGGCTGGATTCAAAAAAAAAGGAGGGGGGTCAAAGGTCAGGAGGGTAAAGATGCAGGTCAGATTGGCTGTACAATTGTGTTCAGCCAGCGTCCTCAGAGAATTCACCGCCATGGGGCCATTTGAACTCTGAACCCTGTGGCTGTCTGTCAACAGCTGACCCTCAGTGGCGACTGTTATCTGGTTTGGCAATTAGAAAAGCTCTTCAGCCAACAGAAGTGGACTGGACTGTGGCCACAGAGTTTTATTGTCAGGCAAGAAAACATTTAACATGAAATGAAAATCCATTTTCTTTGCGACTTGCATTCATCTCTCAAATATGTAAAAACAAATTAAGGGGGACCTTGTAACTTTAGACTAACACAAATTATACTGATGGTTTATGCTATTATTAGCAACATGCTAGCAGCCACCACCAATGTGGTCAAGACTATAACACATGGATGGACTGAGAAAAGAATTCTCTACAGACATTCATGCTCCTTAAAGGATGACTCTTGCTTTTGCAGGCTAACTGGTTAGCATGCAAACACATTAAACAAAAATTGTCAATGTTAAAATATTCTTGCTATACATCAGAACGTAAGCACTGTTACTGAGCATATGTTAGCATGCTGACATTAGCATTTAGCTCATAAACCTTTGCTCCTTAATACAGCCTCACAAAAACAAATGCATGACTGTAACCTCTTTCCTGTTTATTGAAACAGACATGACAAACACTGTAAATCTTTGTTTTATTGAAATTTTCTCCTCAGATGTAAAATATAATCTTACAAAATACAGATGCGAAACATTAAAACATTTTTAGGTTAGAAAAGTATATAAATACCTTTCTTAAGTCACACAAAGCTGCAGCCAGCTTAACTGACCCTGAATGTCAGTCTTAGGGGTTGCAGAAACTTTCACATCATATTTTTCTTTTTGCAATCCAACTGTTTATTTGAAATAAATCACTTGTTAAATTGTTTGTGTAATTTTGCATAATGTACTCCTGTTCTCTATTTGTTTGTGATTTTCATTCATACATTTAACTGTCATGCATGATGTATTATATATTGGATTCATTTATTTCTGACCTATAGGCTGTTTCTAATCACCCTGACTTATGTATATTTTCTTTCTTTTCAGTAAAAGGGTTTTATATCAAGTGCACCAGTTGTCAATGAGTTTAAAGTACTACATTCAGGAGGCTTTTAGCATGTAAAACTTAGATAAAATTGCTTAATTATTTGGAAAAATTCATCATTAAACAGACTCTTAACCAAATGATAGCAGCTGAAAGGCAGAAAAAGAGTTCTCTTGATCTGAGACTGATTCTTAAATTGTTTTTTTTCCCTTGAAATTCAGCCACTGCTGTTCGCTGTCCCTCCACACAGCATGTCACCTGCTTTCATTTTGCTCCCACTAAGCAAGAAATCACAGGTTACATCAACCAATAAATGAGCTCAGGAAAATAAAAGCCATTTTTGTGTTGTTTTCATTTTCAAGATCTATTTAACTGATTGCAGTTATTTTGGGCCCGACTGCTTAGTGTCAACAAGGTGAACACGCCGGAACAATTCAAATGTTCCAAAATGAAGCACTGTAACATGTTGTGCCAGAAGTTAATTTTCATTTCTCCGGCTCAAAGGAAGAAGTGCGTGGAGTGCCAACAGCGCTCGAGAGGGTGGGTGAAGATTTAGACGTGGGTTTATTATTCAAATACGAAGGTCTCCTTGACATTTTCTGCACTGCGTTGGCTGCTCATCCTTGTCACATTTCTCAGAGCTGCACACGGGACAGCGCGACCTGTTGACATTTACAAACTCATCTGCCTGAGAGCGATGGCATTCTATAAGAAGAAACACCTCCACATGTTCCAACAGAGTCCTGCTTCTGCGAACATGTTATTGCTTTAAACAAACATCAGTCAACCTTTGCAGAAGGGGAGCCACGTTTTCTCACTCTTCCATTTAAAGTCTGTAAGTACAGCATCTTCTGAAGGCTTGGAAACTTCTGCGGCAAAAAGGCACAGGGCAGCTGGTTAGTATCATAAACTGGACTTCAGACTGGTGAGGTTTCATCACCTCCTTTTCTGACCTGCCACAGCTGCCACCAGAGGGAGCCCCCTGCTCAGATGAGACCAGGTTTATGTCAGCCCCCACCACACTGAAAAGACTACGGATGGCAGCCAAGAATAGTGTGCCACATAACTCACCGGCAGCTGAGTTAAGGCAGGACAAAGTTGAAATGAGGTGAAAGCAAAGCCCATATGGAAACAGCAGAGCATGACAAGACTGTAAACTGAGTGTTTAGGGTGTTCAGGGTGATAATGCAAATAAATGTATCTAATATGCGTCACAGTAATAATGCAAATTAAAAATGACCTCAAGTCAAGGACGTGGAAAGCAAAATGTCTATAGATTCAATTAAAAGGAACGAAAACAAGTTCTTTTCTCTGTATGGAGGAGAAAAGACTCCTTCACTTTATTGACAAACACTCAAATAAGAAAATGCCAATGGGATGCAGTGAGGAAACTTAAATATGAAGCTTTGTGCGGGTTTAGCCTCTGCATCCCTCAGACTCCCAAAGATGTGTGAAACGGGTTTGTGCGGATCAGCTCATCTTTGTGCTCTTGGTCCAGCAGATAGGATCCTTAGAACTCAGGCCCCTGTTTCTTCAGCTTGCTGTAGTCCATGTTAACTGTGAAAAACTATAAATACAAACAACTGTTAGCTCCAGAACAAACACAAACATTTCCTATAACAGCAAAAAGGGAGTTCAGGTGATTTTAAGTTGTTGTTTCAGGGTGTGTGGCACACTTATATTTAATACTTTCACTTCCGTCACAGAATTGCAAGTGTCTCTGAGGTTTTCATAATCTCATCTGCCTTTCTATCTTATGGAGACTCCCATTACTTCTAAACAGGTGTAAGCAGTTAATGACTTTATAAGATTTGTTACTACAAGTCAGTGTTAACCAGATTATGCTATTTGATTAATCCATCTGAAGGAATAATCCACAGCTCAGCAACAAGTGTGGCAATGATCCATTCTGTGATCTCTGAATATAACCACCTACACAGCACGATTAATAAGATTTCTTAAGAGGTGACTGAAGCACACCTTGTACTGATCGTTGGGGCCCATCTTGTTCCAGGGCTCTGGGTTGTTCTTGCGATCCCAGCTGCAGAGGAGAAAATAGACACATATTAGGGAAGATTAATCAACAGAGACCGAAACTTGCCATAGATTCATAGACTAGTACATACAGGTTTACCTTTACTGCAAAAATTGAGCAGTGTAACTGTAAGTTTCTCTACTTAATCTCATCTGCAAATGTCATTAGATGCAGAGAATATTTACCCCTCCACACACACACATACAGACCCACTAGTCATTTTGGAAAAGGGCAAAAGTGCAATGGTAGAATAAAAAAGTATAAAGGGCTCCAGTGCCATGAATACAGTCCTCACCAAACATCAGGGTTCCTTAGGGCCAGACGTGCAAGGTATGCCATGGACATGGCAGCTCCTCCACCAATAAAGATGAAAAGAGGGATCAGCTGCAAGTGACAGACAGGAAGCCAAGAAATCTTCATCAATATATAGGTAAACTGTAACAGCTCTAGGAAGCATATTTGTACATCTATATCAGTAAAGACAGACTGCTGATAGCTTTTACATTTTGTAAACACTGCCCTGTACAACTACCAAGGGCAAACAGCTTTAAAACTGACCTCTGCTTTTGAAATTCAACTGAAATGTAGTATGATCCCTTTGAAAACTCTGCCAAATATTACTTATCCTCGCAGACTTCTGCTGACATTGTGTTGAGATTGACTAGCTCAAACAAACAATTTACAAGACTTGAACTTTTTAACACACCTCTTCTCGACTAAATTAACTTAAAATAACAAGCTGAATAAAAAAAAAGGAAAGGTTACACTTCGCAGAAGTCAATTTCCAGTGTGAATAAACATCTTAAACCGCTACATGCTAACGCTACCTAGCCAGCTAACTTGCTAACTAGTAGCATAAGTTGCTGTTTTCAGCCCAGAGGACCCTCGTCCTCAGACTACTGTCAGCTGCTATCGTCCTCAGGATGTAACCGTGACCTCATTTGACTCCAAAATATCAACAGTCACAAGTTTTAGCTTTGATATAAACGGAAAAAAATGTATAAGTCCATAATTAATACATGATCAGATTCACTGTGAAGCATATCATCAGTATATTTCTCAAAGTCAGTGCGGTCAAAGTCAGAGTACTAGCTTGCCGTAGCTAGCAACGCTAACTAGTTTAGCTAAGCTAAGTTAGCAACAAAAATTCACAGATGGCCAAGGTTTGGTTCAAGAAGTCTAACATGATTTTATACTGAATAAACCCGAAAAAATACTTACAGCTGGGTGGCTTCTGAGCTGTTTGCGCACAACGGCGAGCATTTTGTCTGTGTTAAAGGCTGACTTATCTCAATTTGTACAGAAATAAACGGATTACGATCAGTCTCTGCCAGATAGGTGCGCAATTTAATCCGCCAGTTCGGCTGGAAGAAAGGCCAAGAAACACGTTTAGGATGCTAGAAAACTGCCTGACTGACTGGGAAGAAAATATGATATTATTAATTATTATTTTTACTATAAAGAGTATTTATAAAGAACTGTATTAAATAAAACAACGGGTACTTTTGTATGATTTCGTCAGTGTGCTGCTGTGTTGTATCAGCCTTTATTTACATGCAACATTTTTTCTGGCAGAGCTGAGGTGGTTAATAAGTCGTTTATCACCAGTTTTTAACCCCAAAAACAAAACAAAATCAATACACCAGCAATGAAAATCGATATCTAATCATCAGGTTGACCTCTCTCTCCAAATGTCTATAATATACGATGTAAAATGTGTATTAAATTTCATATTCACATAATGTCACTCTAGCAGCATATTATTATAAATAAAGTTGTGTTATTAACTTTTTTGTTACTTTAGCTTGACTGTCTTTAGACAATTAATATGCCACGATTTCATGTAAAATAAATGACGCTGGTTTTAGTTATTATCAGTAGAAAAGTGGAGACTGATAAGATGATCTTTTTACTGCTCCTCTCTCTTTTATGTGAAGTGGAGTTTCTGTATCACTATGTGACAGCAGGGGGCGCTGCTCCCTCCTGTCAGAAACACTATACTCATTTTTTAAATCTTAATTATTTCAATCCCTGAGGTTTAAGGGACTATAACCCACATTATGATTATTACTCTACATCTTTAAGAACACATTTTCTCAGTTTCTCTTTAAAAAATGGATTTTGAGGTGCTTCATGTTTAAGAGTTTGATGTTCTTTCATGCTGATTCTCTACAATTGTCCTCTTTGGGCAGATATTGCCATCATAAATCCACTATTCTTAGACATATTCCCACTCTGAAAATGTGTCTACTGTTATTTAAAGCAGCCCAAACAGACTGGGCTTTTTAAAAAGAATTCAAAACATATTATGCTCCCTGTTAGTTGCCATTTTTTCTACTCAAAAAATATAAATCTTTATTATAAATAATCAAAATTTCTTAAGGGCTTATGTGATAGGTGGTAAATACACAAAGTCAGTGCAATACTGTTTAATTCTTGAAACAAGTTGGCTAACAGCTGCTGGGGATGCACTATGATTTCCCCATGTGTTAACCAATCAAGTGAAGTCTGTGCAATAAAAAGAAAATCACCATGACGAATCACAATTTCCCTTTTTATGGCAAGTAATTTTAAACTTGTAGAAAAGAAAAGTTAAAACAATTCAATAGCAAGATTGCACATAACACAACAGGCTACATACAACCGTCTATATTTTATAAATGACAGGACACTTGGCTACTTGTTTGCCAAGAAATAAACTACATATGTGGCAGTTATACATTTACAAGCAATGATTTGTAAACCAAACATTACTTTGATGTTAAGTTCATGAGTAAAATGCTGGGAACGCATTTCTTCGGCCTTGTTTGGTTCAAAATCCATCCAAGGGAGGTGAGCTGGTTTAAAAAAAAAAAAAAAAGTTTGTCTAAATACAGTATTTTTCACCTATTTCTTTCAGCCAGTCGTAATCCTTCCAGGAGGATGTGATATCTTGTGGTAGAATAACAGATGCTAGCGGCTCATTGCAGATCGTTCAGGACTTGATTCCAAAATGTGAAGCTGGAGTTGAAAACTACAAGAACTCTTTCACAGACAGAAAATTCTGAACCATACTTGAGCAAATAATAGGCACATACAGTATGCCTGTACAGGATGTTTTATGAAAATAAGATTCTGGCTTTAGAGTGCTTCCACTTTGATGTGCAATGTTTCTGTCTTTGTCTCAAGACCTCCTGATGTTTTAGTGTGTCGTCTTCTTCGGGGCTTTGCCAAATTTAGCATCAAGTCCAAGACCTACAGTGGAAGAAGTGAAGATGTGAGAAAGCATCAGCAGCTGAACAGAAATTATTCCACACTCTAAATTTTAACAAGAACTGTCAATTTAACCAATAAAAACAAACAAACAAATCTTCTCTAACTATGTCAGAGTCAAATTTAACTGAATTGCTTCAGTAAATTCATTATAAATGCATTAATTCATAATTCATTGTTTGCTATGTGGTTTGCGTAGGACGTTTAATACCCAACAATTGTAACTATTTGTCATAACAAACACAGAAACTGTCTCAGGCTTAAGTTAAAGGCTTTTACTATGTTTTTGCCACCATTATCGTCTATCATCATTTTTATAGTGATAAATGGCAGTAATTAAAAAATTAAGGATCCCTCAGTGAGGCAGAAAAGAGGCAGCAGGGAGAAATGCAGACACTGACAATAAATCCAGAGAGAGCAACAGGGTGTTAAACCCAGAAATAACTCTCACCAAGGAACACCAGGATGGTTCCAACCCACTGCATCGAACTCATGACGTTTCCAAACAGAAGAACAGAGCCGAGGATAGTGAAGAACTTCCTTGTTGTGGTGACGATGGAGCAGGTCAACGGCCCAAAGTACACCACTGTCATAAAGATGAAGGTCTGGAAAAAAGATTTAAAAAACATATTTATGATGTCATTTGAATATAAACTCAACATGTGTAAGCATTTAATTTCCAAACTTTTATTAATGGCACATCACAACATTACCCATCATCTCATACAGGCCCACTGACTACAACAAGTCCTTCTTTCCATCCTCTCACCTGTCCTAAAGAGCTGGTCAGTCCGAACAGGAGAATATTGTAGATGATGCTTGGGTGGCGTTCGGTAAAACTTAGAAACTCCCACACCTCCCCCGTCCACAACACCGCTGAGAGCAGAGAGCACCAATAAAAAAGAAAATGGCATTAAAGTCATTTGGAAAACAACCTAACAATTGAACATTATGGCAATTCATTATGGCAATTCATTATGGCAATACATTATGGCACATATTTTTGCACATCAGGGCCTCCTCCTTGGCTCTGATGTGCTGAGAAAATCTGATCACAGTGTTCACAGTGTGGGCATACGGCACCATCAGGTGGTGTAATGCAGTAGTAACAGCTAGGTGAAGCCTTGCTGTGGGTGTCATGGATTCGTGGGAGTACAAGTACAAGAATACCTTTGCATCTTGGGAAATATCAGCACTTCAAAGGCAGATTTCTTATAAATGTAGCAGTGTGTCCTTAGGAGTGTGCAATTTTCACATACCAAAGCTGAGGACTTCTGAAAGCACTTAATTTTCAGCCTGGAAAAGAAGTTCTATCACTTCCAATAAACAAATATAGCATTATATTAAGTAATAAAGCCTATGGAAGCAGGAAGCATATTTGTAGGAGAGATGAGCAGCAGGCACTGCCAATTAGGTTGTTATCAGAATGATAATGGTCTCTCAGTTCTCATACTGACTTTGACCTTTTGATCTCTATCTTGCAGCCCATTAGTGCCAAACCTTAGACAGCCCCTCGTTATTTTGCATTTGTTTTATGTGCCTCACTCCTCAGCATATTATAGCAACCTCCTCACAGAACTGAGGGCTTTGAGGTTCAGGATTCCTTATCTGTAAAGATAACACTAAACACTTCGCCTTGACAGAATTAATGAGTTTTTTGTTCCTGAGAGAGCAGTGTTCACCTTTTCTTAAAGAGCCTCTAACACAGCTGTTATTGGTTTTTGTTGCGAGCTTTTTACTCATTTAGATTGCCATTGACTACTGCATCACGGCAGCTATTCATCCTGGAGTCCATGAAAGAAGTTAATGTGATGATACTTATCAACACAGCTAATAATAACATTGCTTTATAAGAATTCAGAACAAAACTCAAACAGCAACAATATAACTCAGCTGTTGATACTACAGCCATATGAAAACAGCTGCAGTTTGATAATCTGGGTGGAAAAGCAGCTCAGTGAGTAAGAGATTCGACTGAAACAAGACCCCAACCAGATTTAGGACACGTTAACTGATCATTTTTGACCATTTTAGACTCTACAGGTAGTAAACGTGTTTGCAGATGTTTGCAGTAAATGTGCAAAACTGCAGAATACCCAAGTATCTTGTAAAACAAGGCGCCAGTGTGCATGTCAACACAATATTACAAGTTTTAGCTCATGCACAAACACTAGGGTGCAACTGAGTGCCAGGAGATACAAATATGGCACCAGTGTAATTCAAAGACAATTGAAGAAATGTTTCTGTACCAATAACTATTAAAAACTTTGCTGTTAGCATTCATGAGCCTTATTTAGAGAGAGAGATTTGCAACACTACATTCAGACATCAGTGTTTTTGTATCATTCTGCAATATTTTGGCAGAATTTAAAAATATCAAGGTGAATTTGCTCATTAGTTTCTCCTCTCTGGCTGCAAGTGTGCCAGTCAGTGAAATGGCCTGGTAGATTTGGTTGGAAAGAAACTCACCATGGTTCTGGCAATTCAAGGTACAGATTCAGTTTGGCAGCGTGTGCAATAGACTCACCTAGTCCCAGAACCAGCGTGGACCACAGGTTGATGTTCAGCATCATGTGGTTGGCACTCGTCTGGAAGCGAGCCCTCATGTGGTCCTGAGCCACACCAGTCAAACCGTCCAACGTCAGGGAGACCAGCTACGATCAGCAAAACACAGGATCAAGCCATGAAAGGTCAACAGTTAGCATGGCTACACTAAGGACACCTAGATAAGTTAAAAACATATTGGATTAAATGCAATATAAGTAAAATAGATAGAACATTAATCTATATTAACTCACCAACAGAATCTCTCCAAACCCAAAAACATGGTCATCTGCAACAGCTGAGCTCTTGTTGGGTTTGTAGAGGAACAGAGCTACGCCGCTCACAATGAGCAGCACACACAGGTACTTGGCCAGAGGGTACTTCTTTCTCAGTATTGTCACACCGAGGATCATTACTGCAACGCAACAACAACAACAACAGTGAGATGGATGGTTTTTAGCCATAGGGGGTGATTTGAGTTAATCCAACCTGGGTACAATGTCAGACCTTCACTCCTGACCTCTCCTTTGTTAAATATGGATGGTATGTGCCTGTGTGTGTGTGTGTGTTTATCTTTCTTTATGTATAAGAAGCAGAGCATTCTGTAACCTGCCATGTATACTCTCAAGTGTGCACATCTGAACATAACAGGCTTATTCAACGTGTCCTTGGTTTCTGAAAAGATATCTGAAATTCTTGTTTGACAAGAAATATATCTCCATGTTTAACGTTATACATGTGCACATGGTAAATATGTGCTTTAGCACATCACACGATGAAACCAGACATATTCTGAGTTAGTCAATATTGACTGATTACAGTTGGATACCATGAAAGCTTCTCAAAAGTGATGTAAAAACATCATGATTGCCCCCTGGTGTTTGACTGCAGTACAGTTGATAAATCCCGCCCCCCTCTGTGTTAGCAGAAGGGACATAGGTCAAACTAAATAATCAAAGTATATCTCAAATAAATTTTCTCAAAAGATGGTTTCTGTCATTTTAGGTAGTTCATATCACAGTGGTGGATGTTCAAGTGTTTATTTTTCAGATAAGTTTGGTTTAATTAGTTATTTTATGCTATAAAAAGGGGGTGTAACATCATGACTGACAGCTAATCTTATTCTGAAACTCGTGAAATTATATAATGCGAGTGATATGCAGGTATTCCAGTTATATGTAGGCAGAAGGCAGAAGACTGGATAAAAGAGACATCATTAGACTCTACCTGGTATGGGTTTGCAGGATTTCCCCAACACCTATCACACAGAAAACGTAGCTTTAGGATATGATAGCATCAAGCTTTATTACATCTAAAACAACCTCGTAAACCAATCATGTTCCATTTACAAGTTCAGACTCACCTGTGTAGGGTAGTTTACATACTGGAGGGCAGAGTTACTGGAAACCATAGCTCCAAGATAAGAGAGGGAACAAAGACCGTAAAGCCAGCTCTGGGTGTGATCCGGCTTGGTGCCCTCAAAAAACTGGATCACTGATGGAAAAGAGGAGAAGCATCAACACGATATAATGATTCAGGTTTACAAGATTTTAAGTTCTGGTATGTGACTGAATGTAGGCCATAAAATGCAAGTGTCACAGTTGGGCTGATAAGTTAAAAATTAAAAACCCCTGTGTAAAAATCTCAATCATGAACAACCTGAAATATTGCAAGCCAGATTGTTGTGTATGTTTTAATATTTCTCTTCACATACTCACAGATCTTAGCAAACATAGCACTGACAATGCACTGGATCAAGACCAACGTCCGGGCGAATCTGAACTTCTCCCTTCTGTCTCCCTGACCATAATCACCTCGAGTGCTGAAAAAGTCAGAGAAGGGCAAAAAATCATAGAAAGTTAACCTAAAACTGAAGTAGCTACATATACAATAGTCTTCCTGGCAGGAGCACGGGCTGAAGAGTGGAGTACTTTAAGGAGTCTCCAAGCTATGTAAAGACCCCTCAGAACAGAGAGGCCATGATGCATTGAATTACAACTGACAGGGAGGGGTGGCAGTGGTGACATTTGTAAGTGGACAAAGTATTTTTAAGACCGCTGTTGTTTGCTTGCTGGTGGGCAATAGTGAC
>JAPZDT010000009.1:3428700-3442619 GCA_029814675.1 Acanthurus coeruleus | reverse complement strand
ATCATAGCTGCACAGCAGAGCGGCGACAGTGTTATAACGTGATGCTAAAAGCTGAGCGAGCCAGAGACGATTTAGATACAAGATAAAACACTTGAGAGTCACTTCCTGTATCTGTATCTTGTGGGTTTCACCACTGACCCGCCTCTTTAAAATACCAGCAGCAGGACTTCAATCAGTTTATTCTAAATTGTGGGGACGAATGTTAACATGAGCACAGATTCATCGCATCACAGTCATTAAAATAAATACTGGATCTATTTTTTTACAAGCCACATATCTTGCAAACTCCATAAACATTTTTAAAACAGAAAAACATTGAGACATTTTTCAGGAGAAAATTAACTTTGTTTGAAACCTGTCACATTTCATTTCGTCTCTCTGTTGGTGCTGAAACGTCTCTGGTTCCGCTGAAGTGCTGCCGATGCTGCTAATACATTAGCTGTTAATATTAGCTACTGTCACATCTGATGTTTGCAACACTGACAAATGAAGTGGGAGGATTTTGCCAAAAATTCCAGTCTCCAATTTGATGGAGAAACCACAGCCACAGGTACTTGACACCATTTCATACCACTGGCTTTGCTTGTAATGTGTCATTTTGGCAGCTGCAGAGACACTTTGGCTCAGCCGGGTTCAGTCTCACCTCTGTGTGAACTTCAGGTAGGGTGTGTAGTCAATCACTGCCGGGGATTTCCCATCCAGAGTTTCCCCCTTCAAGCAAAAACTGCACAGAAACAGAGGAACAGATTTGCTTTGCAGGAACGTCTGTGAGCTGCTGTTTAGAATCACATCAATGACTGAAAAACAGATTTTTGTGTCACATACTTGATGTTTCTGTTCATTATCAGCACAACATCAATGCAATGAAAAGTAGCATGTGAGCCACATGTGTACAAATGTTAAAAATACTTAAAAAATGACCACTTTTATACTTCATATATGTGTCAGACACATTTTCACTTACATAATTGATAGGAATATATATTAAACATGAGAAAGAACATATACATCTTACGTTACAATGATTTATTCATGAATACATACTTTCTATTAAAACCTTAACAGAGTGACTGAATGTAGGAGTTGAGACCCCACATGAGGTCAAAAAAGATTTTTAAGACAGATATACTGACATTTGTTTGATTTGTATTTAAAAATAAGTTAAAAATACAAAATGATTCCCTTCAGTCAGTTTAAAAATGAATTTGTGCCTCCTGTGATGATGTGTGTGTATACATAAAGATCATGTCTTCACCTGAAGTCGATGGCACTGAGTCCGATCAGCATGCCAGTCAGGACTGTGGCCTCCTCTCTCAGCATGATGGCGCCATCATCATAAAACCTCCTGTCAGGTGACGAGATGGTTATCATATCTTTCAAATATGAAGCTGATTCAACAGTGATTCTATCTGCAGACAATTAATGACAGTTTTTTTCCAGCATGTTTGATGTTCAAAGCATCTGCAGCAGCTGTTGCAAAGTTATGTATTTACTAAAAAACCACTGAGGGATTAGGGCGAGCAGGCAATGCCCTGATGAAGGTTTAGCATCCCTGCAGCAGAGGGTGTTTGGACTTAAAGACGTCGTCCCTTTGAATCATCAGTCTGACCTGGTTGTTCTTGTGTCCCTCAGAGCAGTGGAGACGTATTCAGACAGACGTTTCTCCATCAGCGCCACTCGAATCCATGCACGCCCCTGCAGAACGACGTAAGAAGTGAGTAAGTAATAGGGAGTTAAAGAACCCCACACACACACACACACACACGCCTTCGTGCAAACAGCCTTGCCTTGGCTCGTGATGTGCTGATGTTCTCTATGTTTTCGATGCTGGCGATGCAGTTGTTCTGCACTTTGCTGCACGCCAGCCGGATGTATTCCCAGAAACTGCGCTGCCCATCTGAGCTGAACCAGCTTCCTGAGCCTGGTCCAGGATTAAAACACATGAATAAATCATTAGAGCTCTGACAACCGTCCACCATATACGCACGCAACCACAGTGACAGAACAGCTTTCTGCATAATTACACATTTTGCGCCTTTTTGTAGTAATATTATTCAGCTTTAATGGTTAATGTCTGCAGTTTACCTGTGCAGAGTGTTTTTTGTTCCAGTTTTATATCAAATCTTATTTGTCTGAGTGCTGTATTATCTAACATTCGAAGCCGCATGAGCTTATTTGTCCGTCTGTTCCTGTGTTACCTGCTGTGTTACCTTTGAAGCGGTGGCTGAGGATGTGCTCTAAAATGGCTGCAAAGTTAATAAACTCCTCGGATGAGTCATCTATGGGCTCTGCTGTGTACTTTTCTAGGAGAGTCTTTACAGAGAATCTGAAACAGAAGCACACAGAGAAGAGGGATTAGGAAAAAAAAGCACAAAAACAACGCAATGGGATAAAAAAAAAAGTGCTTTTCTGCTTCGTCTGTGTGATGCATTTGAACTTTTAGTTTAGCTGCGAGATGCACAAGCCAAAGAAATGCAGCCGTGTACTGTACCCATGCAGACAAATGTACTACTGTATTTGAACCCTGCAACAACAGCAGAGAGGAGGAGTTTTTTTTTTTCTTTCCCTTTTTTGGGAACCACGCCATCTTATCATACTGAGGTCACCCCAATTGTCTTGTGTACTGCACAATGTGACCCTTCAGTGCTTTGGGAGTGTTATCATGAAAACAATACAATTAATCCCCTGTCTCCTCTGCCTTTGTGCTCACTGTGCATCCAGGTCCCCTTGGGTCGCGTCTCTCCGAGGGACCGGCCAGCATCAAAGGATGATCAAATAATTCCCTCCCCCTCATCTATACATTGTGGTGTGATCTATTTAGGGCAGCCGCCGTTGCAGCTTTGGTTTGGCTTTTGACCTCAAACGCTCTGGCAGGCAGTAATGCAGCTTGCATGTTAGGAGCCGGCATCCAGGCACGGGCTCGGGCTGACCGCCGCCGCTTCAATGGGTAACACCAGCATCACCGAGGGCAAGACTGCCCTGGCAGTGGGACGCACCTCTATAGCCAGGGGAAAGACTACCGTCTCTTTGGGCAACTCCTCTATCTTCAGGGGAGTGACCACCACCTCCATGGGAGACTCCACCATCCAAAGGCAAAAGACGACTCTGTCTTTGGGACGGGCCAGCTTCAGCCGGGGAACCACAACCACCTCCTTCCGCAAAGCCTTGATGTCCAAGCGCAGGAACACCTAGATGGGAAGGACCACTGGAACCGGGGCTGAGACACCCAAAGCAGGCAAGCAGTCCAAAAAAGACTCTAACAATGAGTGGAAAACCACATTCTCGTCAAGCAAGACCTCCTTCAACAAAGGCATGGTTTCGATCCTGAGGACTAAGTACGCCATCTCCTGGGGTAAATCCTCCATCTCCTGGAGCAGAACCACCGTCACTTTGGGCAACACCAGCTTAGCGGTGGGCACAACTTCTGTCACACGAGGGGAGACCACAAGCTCTCTGACCACTCTGACCTTCACCCATGGGACCAAGTCTGTGTCCGTGGTCAAAACCACCCTCATCAGGGGCAAAGAAAAGCACAGCAATGTCTACTGGAATTTCCACACGTGATTCCTGCACACACTTACAAACCCAAGGATATTTCTGTCTGCTCAGTGTTTGCAGGTCAGTAGTATTAAGAATCATTAAAAAAAACAACAGCTGCTATATCAGGAATTAAAAAGGGTCAGTGTGGCATGACATCATCTGTTACCTGTTTGCACAAGGCACACAAGTGGACTCTCGGGGTTAAGAAAGGGGCCGAGTGAGTTGCAGATCTGATGGGTTTGATGTTTCAAAGCCGCGCTGAGCCTGTTATGCAAATGTGACAGCGATGAGATGATGGTTTTTATGGTGTGTCGACTTGGCAGGGAGGGGAGACGTGTGAAACAGCCATGTGGGATGTATGTGGAGACACAAGAGAGCGTGTGTGTTCTTTTCATCAGCCACTTTTCTCCTGTATATTGTGCATGTACAGTCATCAACATGTCTACATCTTTGGTATAAAATGTGGTTTTTCTTGTGCAATGCTGATAAGACTCGCCTGCATGTCCGTAACTCTGCTGCGACGCGTCGAAAGGAGACGCGGTTTTGAACGATAAAACTGTAAAAAAAAAAAAAAAAAAGCTGGTTGATGTAACAATGCTTATAAAAGTTAACATGTCTAAACACTGCTTGGCTTGATTGTTTTGTAAAATAGATGAGTTTATTTGTGAAGAAAGTCTACAATCTGATTGACATAAACGACAGAAATGAGAGACTTAAACTCGAGGACACAAAAGGGGGAATAAACACAGAAACCGAAGGAACCACACCCATGTTTCAAGCTAAGGGAAAACACAAATGCAAGAAAGGTGCAATCAAAGCCTCATTAACATGTGAGGAACACGAGCACATTCATCCTTTCTCTTTATCAAATCTGACACAGTGCCTCTCATATTACATATGGTGTATACAGTGGTACACAGAGGCTATGTCCTACAATCACAGGCTATAGGGAACAATGGCTCAGAATAAAGTGATGTCACCACAGTTTGCCTCTTTGGCAACAATGTGTCCTTCAACCGTCTGGTGTCGTCGTGGAGATAGGACAATCGTTCCACTGTCTCGTTCCCCCCAGATAGGCTGTGGCCACCTACGGCTGCCTCTGTCCATTCACAGGGACACATGGGTGGTATGTGGCCTTCCAGAGCCCACGTCGATCAGCTCAACGAGGGCATTATGCGACACGGGGGTCGCGCTATCCACGCTTAGCATTCTGGTCTAGCTCTGGATTTGCAGCTGATGTTACTATTATCCCCGAGAGGCAGAGCAGGGTGCGCTGCATGAGTGTGCGATGCTTCACGTCGAGTGAGCCCCGAACCCCGCCGTCGAATCTGGGTCAGGAAGACGAGGCTCTCCCCAATGGGCAACACCAGCTTCACCGAGGGGAAGACGGCCTTAACCCTGGGCAACACCAGCATAAAGAGGGGAAAGAGCAAGCTTGCAGTGGGGAACTCCTCCATCACCAGGGGCAGGAGCACGACATCTCTGGGCTCCTCCACCATCACCAGTGGAAAGACCAAGATCTCCCTGGGTGGCGCCTCCTTCAGCAGAGGCTCCACCACCACCTCTTTTCGGAAAGCCGTCTTCCCCAAACGCAAGACGCTTTAGATGAGAGGGGACCTCATCATGGGGTCGGGGGGGATGGCACAAAATATCACAAGAAAACAGCACCGTCACAGAGAATACACGGACCCCATAGAGCATCTGGACAGGGTCTATTCCAAACGAGGGCCGTAACTGGATTTAATCTACTTTTGGAGCTTTGACTTGTTTTTGAACATGCCGGATTTATCACGGAAACAGGTCAGTGGCATCTCAATTCTGCCTCACTTTGTTGTCTTAAAGCACCAAGTAGGTCTGCAGGTGTCAAAGTGTTGCATAGCTCCAGCATCTTGTGTAGGATTCCTGTCAGTATGTGCTCAACTCCACCCTGACCAACAAAACGGTCTTACCAAAGGTATCAGCTGATGCCAGTTTGCTTGTAAGCACAAATATTGCATGTTGGGGAAGAGGATCATAATAATTGTCACCTTTTTACTCCCCAAAGACATCTGCTTCAGAGCAAAGTTCATCCATTGACTTAAGTCTTGGAAAATCCCATCAGTATCCAACCAGTTTTTTCTATTTGGTCTAGAATTTAAAAAGAAGAGTGAGTGGTAAAAAATACAACCCTGAGAGCAAAAAAGGTTGGGATGCTGTGCAAAAAATAACTAAAACAGGATGTTATCAAAAAAATCTCATCCTTTTTGACATTTACTTAATTAAAAACAGCAAAGAGACAATAGATTTAATGTCTGATTGCATCAGTTTGATGGATTTTTGCAAATATATGCTTATTTTGAACACGATGCAAACAAAACATGTGCAATAAGGATGGAGAGGGGCAACAAAAGACAGGGAATGTTGTGGAATGCTGTTGGAAAATGCAACAGGTCACAGCATCCTGTTTGGGCGTGAAAGGAGCATCCCTCAGTCGTTCACAAGCCAGGATGGGGCGAGGTTCCCCACTTTGTGAACATGTTTATATAAAGAATATTACTACATAAGATTGATAACACTTGTAAAACCATCGTCTGTCAACACAGTCCATTTGCAAACGATTGCAATCTGTTTTTATTACTGTTTAACAAAGCGTTCCAACCATTTTTGGATCAAGGTTGTAGATTTCCATTTTGCATGGACTTCCAGTGACAGAAATGTTTATGAAATCAAGCAATGCCTCATCACGCAAAGTGCTGATCCCTTAAAAAAAAAACAAAAAAACACCAAGGGCCTCCAGTGGTTCCCCAAGCTGCAGGATGGGAAACAGTGATTGGGCCAAGCTACCCGTCTGTTGATTCTATAGCTCTTAAAGTCAAAAGAAAAAGAAAGCCATCTGTTGCCGGCTTCCTCTGGCCAGATAAAGTGGCAGCGTTATCTGAGAGGGAACACTACAGCAGATGATTGTACATTAACTGAAGTCCTTTGATCTGAAGGGGGAATTGCTGGCGTGCCTCAAATGCAAATGGATGGAGTGGAATAGCAACATGCTCTTGGTACGATTTGACACTGAAAAACAACTGCAGGGGCCTTCTCACAAGCTTCTTTTGTGCCCCCTCTCACTCTGCCGGGATCGCCGCCAAGCCCACTCCCAGCTCCATTTAAATGCCCTCTTGTTCTCCTCTCTCACCCCTCTACTGTACTTACACAAGTGTGTTTGATCCTCAGCACCACCCAGAATAACCAGGACTACATTTATCAGCAGTGACACCTAACATTAACTCACTCAGCTTTCATTTTCCCCCGGCATAAACGTTTCCCTGACTCCTTTCTCTCTCTCTCTCTCTCTCTCTTTCCCTCCCCTCTTTCTGTCTCTCTCTCTCTCTCTTTAGTCTTGGCATAACGAGCAGGATCAGATGACACAGGCGGACTCCTCACCGGCCGCAGCATTGTGTAACACCAGCCAGTGCTGTGTTTATCGTCCCGGACTGTCGGGGAGGGGGGGGACGTCCTGTCCTGTCCTGCACTGGAATCGGCACAAAAGGCCAAGAGAAAGAATGCTGTGGGCTCTGAGGGGATGTTAAGATAAGACTGAGAATTTGGGCCAAATCAAAATAGACTAAAAGACGTCAAAAATGCAACTCCAGCAGGGTGTGTCTCTTTCTCACCGGCCCCCCCCCTCTGTGAATGAAAGCATCCAGGCAAAGTGTTTCATGGTCAGAGGAGGTGAAGAGGGATTAAGGTGCAGGATGGGCAGTAAAGGTGTTGGGCTGAGAAGCACTGAGAGTGTGAATCAGATGTTTTGAACCTGACAGGGGGGTTTAACGAAGAAACAGAGAGGTGTCACAGAGAAACTGCTGGTGAGAGAGAGAGAAGGCCAATCAGCAGACGAGAGATCCTGAGATGTTTGGTCAAACCTACAGAAACTTCTGCTGTAATTTCACATACTTGACAGTGTTGGTTAAGAAAAAAAAAATATAAGTGTAGCTTTGGAAATTAGAGAAAAATGCAGAAGAAAGCTGCACAGAAAAGTGATCAAGAAATATTGCAGGTTCGAACGTGCAGGTTCGAAGATTGGTTCCCATTTCCCATCAGTTCTTCAAACACGACCTGAGAGAGGTGGAACGTGGGAATCCCTTTCTGTTCAGAATTTAACAAGCACAAAGAGCCACCCACTTGCAGAAGCATGTCCATACGATGTGAATACGCGGTGGTGTTTACTACAGCACAGAACATTTTATTCTCCGGTCTACGGCCACGCCCCAGAGGAGCTCAGACCTCGGCCGAGATGCAGCACATCCTCCCTCCCTCCTTCCCTCCCTCCTTCCTTCCACTCCCTGTTCCTCTTGTTTACAGGAAGCAGCTGAAGGGAAGACACGTCACATGGAACCTGTTAAGTCTCACTCATCATATCTATGTTTTCTTAGGTTCGCCGTGTCCACAGCAACACACCTCCTCCAGGCACAGACGACGGCGCGAGGGCTCCTAGCCAGACTAAAGCGACAAAACAGCACATTTCAAACACCACAGTGCAGCATGTGGCCCCCTTGTGACTGTTAATCTCCTTTTATTTTTTTTTTTTCTTCTCAAATTCAGCTCTGATAAACAAAGTTGAGAGTGCAGCTTTCTGACTGCAGAAAGCCACAGCCCTGCCGCGTTTAAATAAAACCTGTTGCTAGTGGCAACAGCACAGGGATGCAGTGGATCACTCTGGTGCTGCTGTCGCCGTGGACACGATATCATCAAGTCTCCTCAACGCCATGGAGACAAAGTTCCTTTGGATTTTCTGTTGCTGTCAGGTGAAAAACACTGCAGCTAAAACCATGGATACATCACCTTTATAGAAGACGACCTTACAAATATTCTTCCTAGTTTTAATTTTTGAAGTTGCAACTTTTTCACCTGACTGCAGCAGCACCTATTATCATTTCCTCTATCAGTATTTTTCCTTATTCTTACAGTTTAACTCAGGCTCCCCTGCAGAAAAATGCTCCTGGTGGATGCAAAAATGTTTGATCAGGTTTTCCAAAAGTCTACTGCTGTACAAATGCATGTTTAATTCAAAAGGGCCTATTCAGTTCAATATGACACTGAAACACTCAGCAGACTTCAGGCCAGTTTATGTGCCTGTTATTTGTGACCCACATTTTATCACAAGATCAGGTAAAAACACTTTAAAGAGGATTCTTAAGGCGGTTTGTCTTTGTTATGACCCTGAGTAACAGACCCAAACCTGCACAGAAACAGCCCTTCTTTCTCTCTGAAGTCCCACAAAAAGACGTAACTCCCTCAAACAGATTGTTAGGATTTGAAAATGTTAATCTCTGTGTGTGCTGATTGTATTTTAAACGTGTACGATGTGACCATGAGGAAAAAAAAAAAAAAGAGGTCAGACTTTATATCTACACACATGTATTGGGGGTAAATAAAAGCTTGGCCTGGTGTACTAATCTTGCACTAACGTCAGCTGAGCTACTGCAGCCAGGCAGCGGTGGAAGAAGCTGCGTCTCAGCGGCACGACGGAGCCTGGATCCTGTATCCTGCAGCAACACGACGCCTGCTTTAATGCACCGCCAGAGGCCCACTGCTGATTCAGGATCTCTCTCTCCACTGAGTGTGCACGAACACACAACAACCTTTGACTACTTGAATCAACTCTGACCTGAATAGCATCAAGAAGAAAAAACATGAAAAAGGTCAGGAACATCATGAACGAGGGGGGGGGGGAGATGCAGATCTAACAGCGCCACCACAGGCTCGCCTGGAGGAAGTCGCCCTCCGACTGAAGCTAATCAATGTCATGTTGTTCATTAGAAAATGGAAAGAAACTGTGTCGTAAGCATTACTGACGGAAAGCTGTTTGAGGTTTATTTCTGTATCGTCCTGTGTGTTTGTCATTAAAATGCTTAAATGATTAAACTGGTCTTAGCTCGGTCAGGCCAAAAACTGAAAACAACAGTCTTTTTGTGCCCTCGCTAATCTTTCTCTGTGTTGTTGGTCCTTTGTGAGAACTTTTCTTTCTTTGCAGACATGCTCTGTGTGATGTCGTGTGTTTTGCTTCCCTGTATGAGTCACTAAAATGCAGACAGGACCTTGGACAGAAAGGTACTGGAATAAAAAACGCTTGATTGTGTGTCTATTTGAGAGTCTGCACGTTGTCTTTTGTAGCCTCTGAAGTGCTTCATTTTTTCAGTTTTAAACAGCATGTACACTGTGAATAAGGTTTCCTAGAAAATGAAACAGAAAAGAGTTCAGAGAAAATTGTGGATTGATTCATGACGTCACGTTTGCAGAGCTCCTGCAACCTCGACACAAATATTTACCTCCCTGTGCACAACATCATTTATAACTACAGTCAATTTACAATTCATTTCTAATAGTAATGTCATGATAACTTTTACGAGAGTGCTATAAAAGCATCTAAGTAGAGCTATTATTCTCCGACAACTCTCTGGTGATACAACAGAATATAAAAATACCATAATACAGAAAAAGAAAGGCAGCTCGAGAAGAGCTTTAGGGAATAGAACAGAGATGATGATTCAATCAAGAAAAAATATTCAGGAACTATTTTGATAATTTAATGTTTTTTTTGAGCACAAAAAGGCAAAAATATCACTCTGCGTTTTAATATCTTTTGTGGCAGCGATTTAAATTTGGGGTTTTGGACTTTTGGTTTGAACAAATAACTTAATTGAGGATGTCACCTCAGGCTCTGTGAAGATAATTTTTTCTGTTAATCTCCTAAAAAAAAATACAACATTTAGCAGATTAAATTATAATGAATATGGTTGTTTGTTTGCTTTTGTCCCAATATTAAAGACTCACTTTGACTAAACTGGATTTGAATCATTGTGGATATTTGAATTCTGGAAGTTTCTATCGAGACAATAATAATGGATCTGTATTTCTGGAGTTTGGAACCATTTATGATCATGATGGTAATTATTATATATAGGATTATTATTGCAAACAATAAAATATGGATGCATTTGGTTTGAAGTTCAAAGGGCCAAAAAAAAAAAATTCTGAGGGTCACACGATGAATAAATGGGGAAAAAAGGATTTTCTCACTTTTTTTTTTATCTTCGCTATTTTCTGGTAAAATACTGAATACAGTCACATTATCTGGGCCACTAAGCATGATTAAAATAAAGACAAAAAAATTATAGTTTTGTAAAACTTCTTTCTAACCATGTCACACTGAGATCTCAGCCTGTGATCAGGGGTTAAAAGAGGACAGTCCTGCATTTTAGAAGGTCAAACAACAAATAAAGTCGAAAACCTGTGATTTAAATCATACTGAGACACAAAACAGATCACTTCACTGTCGCTCCTGCACATTAAAATGACAGAATGACTATCATTATAATACTTAATGCTTGCTTAATGTTTCATCACTAAATCCAAGAGATTAAATTTACACGAACATCCAGACATGTTGCAAAATTTAAATCTCTTCAGGTAAATTACAGCTCCTCTCAGGTGGTTTACAGCTCAGAGCTCCCTCAACACTGCACACAACAGTCATGTAGACAGAGCGCATCCCAGTTCATCGGCACTCTCTGTACTGTGAAGGCTGAGTCCTTGCACTGCTCCGAATGCCCTTGTCCCACACAGGCAGCCACTCAACCTGATTGTGATGGAGGGAGAAAAACCTGCTGTTGATCATTGGATTTTCTCTCCAGCTCTGTTCTCAGTCTGACAGTATGAGTCCACTAGATAATCACTAGCATTATTTATATCCCTGGAAGCTGCATTTATCAGTGTAGAAGGGACTCAGGCAGGTGTGTCCACAACAAAAACAAACACGCAAACAAACAAAATCCTGTTGGGATTAAGAGACTTTCCTGTGAGAAATTTTAAAGGGCTCTTATAAATGTCACAATGAACATTTTAAAGGGATTTTTCTCAGCATTTGAAAAGAGTTCATTGAAAATGAAGGGTAATATATTTTTCCTACAGGAGCGGGTCTAATTTCAGGGGTATGTGAAGGTGAAAACGCACCTGCTTCCTCTTCAACCCTCCCATTTCTAGAAATACATGCATTATTTTGCATCTGTTTTGTGTCCTGGTGCCATTGCTTGACCCCAGGAATCAGCACAGAAATTTGATTTTTGATAAATTTCCCCCACTGTGATCATATTTTTGAAATTTTGAACTATGGAGCATGCAGGAACCGACACTTGGAGATAATGCAGCCTGTCGACGGTGTCGTGATGTATACCTGCAGACCGTGATGAGGTTTTTTCTCTCCACGCCGACGCTCCGAGCAGACGCCTTTTTTGATGTCAGACCCATAGCCATTGCTGTCTGAATGCAGCCCGACTCCATCCAGCGGCGGCCCCGGGGCCTCTTCGGGATCCGTGCCCAGGCCAGGACCCCTCCCTCCCCTCCTGTGTCCTACAAACACCCGCTGTCCTCTGCGGGGAGCCACGGATGCTGCTGCTGGAGGAAGGCGACAGAAAAACGGTCAGCAGCGTCAAGGCAGAGATGAGATGCACAAGTTCCGGTCAGAAGTTTCGAAGTAAAATCATCTCCACTTATTTGCGTTTCACTGTGCTGATTGTCGAGTAATGACACTTTTATTTCCTCCTTTATTTCCTGTTTCATTCAGCGTACGTCACGCGTTTGGCACAGCTGAGATACCAGTGGAAATGATGCCTTTATGTGTTTTTGTAGACTCGTAATAAATAGCTTTTCCAGATGCCAACACATCTGCATTTATGAGTTTGTAATTATCTGATCATATTAACAACAAAGCGGTTAATAGCTGTCGGACTTGACATGTGTTTGCCTGTTATGCATATATCAAAATTAAGATCAGCGAATAAAGTTCTCAGCTCTAGATTTTTTTTTCTTATTGAGCACAGATGTTTTCAGCGCTACAAATACATTGTAGGCCTTCAAAGATAGGTTACCACTGATTGATTAGCTTTTGTTATACCCAAGGGTAAATTGGTTTACAGAGTAGGCACAAAATTGAATATACAAAATAAGAGCAAATACTGTTACAATAAAAGACATAGTCCACTCATAGCAGTATATATGGTGTCATACCACGTAGAAGGTAAACAATATAGTTAGATATAATAAATAACACCTTTTTTTAATAAGCTATCATTTTTTGGACTCCATAGTCCCTCATGGACACCTTATTTATACAATTACCATATTTCTGTAAGCAAAGCCTGTGCTTTGCAAAAAAATGTATTTATATTTAATATTTATGTTTTTGTTTTAGAATTAATTCATTACAAATATGTTTAATATGTATATTAATTTGTAGACAGCAGTGATTCGCCGCTTAACCAGCAGGAGGCCACCATCGCACTAATGAAACTCGTATTTGAAGGACTCCGAGACACCAGGGGGCGCTGTTAGAACAGCGGTCAGCTATACGCAACAAGGAAGATGGCGGACTCGGACAAGCCAAAAGCGGGCCCTTGCACTTTCCTATTTAAAAAATCTAATAAGAAGTTTTCTGGACGTAAAAGAAAAGGAAGCGATAGCGATAAAGGTAGTAATTCCTCATTTAGTGAATGTTTTTTTATCCGCTGTGCTGGTTACACCGTGTCCTCGTCGCCAGACATGAAATGTCAAGCACAAACTAGCTTAATAATACAGTAACAAGCTTTGGTTTGTTGTGGTTGTTTGGTCATTAATAAAGACACTCTCATTTAACTGATAAGAGCCAAATACGTTATAGACAACGAAAAATGAGAACAACACATTAAACTGTAGACATGTTATCAAAAATCAGCCTTGTTTTGTGTTGCGTTCCAGCTCCCTCGGATTTTTGAAGGGTAGCTTCAACTTTCTACAAGTTTTTTGCGTCTATGTATTTTCATATAAGGCTTTCCATTATTTAGTAATTGGCAGATCTAGTTCCGCACAAAATGCAGAAAAGTAGTTTTTGTTTGTTTCGTTTTAGATGGCAACAGCGATGAGGACCATAGCTCTGTGGTCAGAAAAGAGAAGAAAGACGCTCGAATTAACCCCATGATTCAAAGGGTACCAGACTAGATGAGATTTTAAAATCCATTTTGCAATAAGTGATAGTGAGGTAAGCTTGACCCTTGTGTCCCTTTTAAGTCTAAGAAGGTGGCAAGAGACGCTGTATCCTCCAGTGAAAGTGAAGATGACAAAGAAGACCAGAAGATCACTGTTGCCTACAAATCCACACGGTCAGCAGTAAGTTGAGACTTCTTTTGATAATCCACTTTGTAGGATTGGCAGGCACCATTAAGTCCATCGTTTCCCTAAGTCCGGTGATTGTTTTTGTGCATCTACAGTCTGGTTTTTGGTTGTGAGCTGCAGTCCCTTGATGAGATTGAAGTATTGTGGATATTTTTCCTAACCTTACCTTATTCTATCTCACCCACAAAGAAACCAGAAGGACC
>JAPZDT010000009.1:3384185-3398363 GCA_029814675.1 Acanthurus coeruleus | reverse complement strand
ATGAGTATGAAGAAGTACCTTAAAAGGCGTTAAACTCTGGTCACTATTTTCAAGAGGAAAATCATTTCATCACTGTGTTGGAATCTTAAATTGCAGTTGCCTCTGAAGTTAAAGATCTCCTTCTCTTTGCAGCTCTGGTTGCAGCCCCTGAACCCCCTCCACCACCCCCTCCACCACCTCCAGCTCCAGCCAAACAGCCTTACATAACAGGGTTTTAGCAAAGTCTGCAGTGGACTTTTCCCTTGCCTAAACAGAGGCTGCCCTTCTTCCCTGCACACTGGCTTTTCCATGGCAGTTACTGTATACACGGCTGAATGTCTCTCTGTCTATTATTCACTTGAGCTACCTGTTAGCCCAGCTTTAAGATGTGGCTGTGCTTTTGCTGCTGGTGACCTGCTGCAATACTCGAGAGGGCAGATATTGCCAGTACTGCTGTGCAACTTCCTCTAGCTTGAGATCTTGCAAGAGTTTTTTTGCTTTCAACTGAAAAACTGAAAGACTTCCTGGAAAGAAGTTAGTTCCTCATGTCACAATGAGCAAAACTGTAAACACCCAGATTTAAACCATTGATACCCACAGTATGCAGAGCAGTGTTGTGACCAATGAAATGAATGGTAGCTAGAGATTAGAGAGTACACCTAAAAATGTGCATGATTGTGCATTATTGTAGGGTTGCTTTATTACATGAACACGGTTTCAAAGACACGGAGCAACTTTAAAGAGAAAGACCAGCAGAATAAGTGTCAGTCAGGTTGTTTCACTGGGAAATCTCCTACAAATTTAAGACATTTTGTGGGACATTTCCACGTGAAGTTTCTTAACTAGAGGGCCGGTGTTGAGCTGTTCTGCTACGTGGAAGGAAGCCCCATGCAGAGCGTCCCACAGCTCAGCTCACATGACCAGACAGAAGGCACCTGATCCTCTCCCAGGGGTGCAGAGAGACAGATGGTGCAAATAGAAAGAGGTGGAGAAAGACAGATCAGATTGACACAACTAACATGCCGCTAAAAGTAATGAGAGGGCAGCAAAAAAGTACTGTGGTATTTTCTCTTGCATTCACCTGAAGTTGCTCTGCTGTTTGTCATCTGATAGGACAGATATCTGCTGTTGCATTCAGCACATTTTTGATTTGCACTTTGAAGCATAACAGGAATCTTTACACACGTCTGAATGAATTTGTTGAAATGTTAAGTTTGCCTCTCTTTGCTTCAACAGGACACCAGAAGCACCACTGAAGAGAAACCTGTCCAGCGATCTAAGGTAAATATGCAGAGTCTCTTTTCTGTTTCTCATCCCTCACTCTGTGCTTCTGTTTGCATTGCTCGAGCCACACTTCACCTCCATCAGCCTTTGATCTCAGGAGGGAGCAAAGGAAATCTTTCCTGCGTTTTGTGTCTCTTTTTAAATGCTCCCTTTCATCTCACTAAGAGCCGAGGCCTCCATCACTGCCTGTTAGTGTGTATGGTAGTAAATCATTGTATTTATGTGCTCAGTCTTTCAGCTTTAAGACGCAAAAGGAAGTGTGTTCGTCATGTGAGAAGACTGTCTACCCGATGGAGAGATTGGTTGCCAACAACCTGGTCTTCCATTCAACATGCTTCTGTTGCAAGCACTGCAACGCCAAACTCAGGTGACTATATATAGTTGACTGATTTTTCAATGTGTTTATTCTCGGCTCCTTTGGTTTTTGTGTATAACCTTTTTCTTTTCTCCCCTCGGCAGCCTTGGCACCTTCGCAGCCCTTCAAGGTGAATTTTACTGTAAACCCCACTTTCAGCAGCTGTTCAAAAGCAAAGGCAACTACGACGAGGGCTTCGGACGCAAACAGCACAAAGAGCTCTGGGCCTCCAAGGAGACAGATAATATAACAAAGACGGCATAATCATGTCTGCCTGTGTCCCATCTCAGCCCTGCCTCTTCCTTTTCCTCCTCCTAACACCTCCGATACATCACGATGAACACATGCCTCATATGCTGGGGCACTGTTAAATCACCCACGCGCTCACTTGCTTTTTAAATGCCATCAGAACAGATACATGCACACACTGTGCAGACTAGGAAATGACTGGCCAGTCATAGTAATGCCACTTAAATACATAATTTTGGGGACATATTCCAGGCTTGATTTTATCTTAGTTTTTTTTTTTCTGTTTCAAATTGGTAGTTGATTGTGACCAAAAGCCCTCTCCTGAATGGGGAGTGTAAAAACAAAAACACTTTAATTTAGATTTTTTAAATTCTTTTTAATAATTTGCACCCTCTCTTTTTTTTTTTAATTAGTAACTGTATGCTCAGGCAAACATATCAGAGGGGTTCCACAGCATCCACGTTTTGCAGCAGAGCATACACTCAGGTCAATTTTAATCCAAGGATTTTTAAAAATATTGCATAGTTTTACTGGTTTTAACGAATCACAAATCAAAATGATAGTCCTCAGTATTGTGACTTTGCTGTTAATTTGTCAGGTTTCGTGTATTTGAGGAACAAACAGGGTACAGAGTACTGTAAAATAACCGCACACAGCAGCAACGGCTCACCTCTCGTCTTTTAATTTTTTGGTTCCATTGTTGTCACGTCATTCCATGGTTCGTTCTTGTCGTATCGACCACTCGGAGTCTTATCCTTGCATGTTGGGATGACTGGGTCTTAATAGCCTTATCTTATGACCGTATCAATCTTTTGTGTTGTGAATGTTTTTCATTTGTCTCATTAATGCATAGGAAATCACTTTTTAAGGTTTGTAGAAGCACTTGAGTTTGGATTAAATTGATGTCATGGCATAAGTTGATCCTCTCTGAGCTTTTATGGTTGAAATTTAAATGGAGTTCTCGGATTGTGTTTTGTAGACTGTCTGTACATAGAGCTGTAGTATGTGATTAGTGAACATTTCCCATCCTACTGTACTGTCGTCTTGCACATTTGACCACACACGGTCACCAGACAAGATGTTGATAATCACAGGGAAACTGAGGCCTCGCTCGTAAACATCCCTCACTCCTTCACATGAAACATGAGAGGAGCTGCAAACGTTTGGGCAAATCGATTACAAATAACATTACTGTGTCACAAATGAGGATGTCGACAAACAGAGCAGGAAATCGCACAGTTTTGTTCCTTTGTCATTTCTCTCCTGTCAGTTGATGGCGTCTTGTGATGGTTTTTTCCTCTGCTGTGTTTGTATTTGTTCATATAACTGGACAGTTTTTTATGGGGATGAAGAACGATCCAATCTAGTGACAGTGTCATGAACATCCATCGTTATTCGTATCCTCTTCTAGTTCCATCCAGGAAGCGTGGACAGGTTTCTTTTTTTAGATAAATGCCTTCCTGTTCTCATCTCCTGTCTTGTTAGCTAAACACATCTTAGCACCTGGACCTATTTCTTAATGTTAAATTAACCTTAGGTGTCTAAAGGAGGGTTTGTCACAGTATTGTTCCCCTGATGTGCTCCTGCATGCTGCATGCTAAACCCTGTGCAGAGCACCCCCTGCTGGGCAAAGTGTAACAATAGTGTCTAGTGTGAGAGGAAAACCTAAGTTGCCCATGAACTTAACAAAGCCTTTATTCAAAGTTCTTTAGAAAACATTGCCTCGGTCTGCAGTTAAGATACTGCACCCTAGTCACTTTTATGTAATTTAATTCAAACATCTACAAGAAATTAACCCAGTTAACAATATTTTCACCTCTATTTTTCATTCTACACAAAGAATGAGTTTAAAGCCATTCAGATATCTCATTATAAAAAAATGTACACCACTGAATACCACTGAGACTTGACTGACACTTGAATGACACAAAGTCCTTTTTGTGACTGAAGGTTTACTGTGAATTTGAGCATGCTGTGCAGAATAGAAAGCTAAACTCAAACAGATGGATATTTGCTACTTTTTTAAAAGAGAAGCCTTAGAAATAAATAGCAGAACTTTATTGCTTTTTCAAACAGACCTTTGAGTGCACAGATCTTTACAAAGAAATCCTCTGATCATGCCTTTTCAAAAAAACAGACCTGCTTACTCTAGAGCCCCACTCTTAAACATGGGATTACTTCACTCAACCAGCAGCCATTTTTCCTATCTAACCACTTTTTATCCACCTATAGTGTACAATAATTCTAATTCTACTGTGTGTATGTGCGTGTGTGATTATGTATGTTTTATATTTCCCTTATTTTTCATTTTACAGCGGTCCTCTGGATCCCCAAGAATGCTTTAAAATCAAGAGTATTGTATCTAGAAATGCTGTCACTGTTCGTTAGCAGTTCGCCAAGGTACAACTGCAGAATCTGTGAATTGCGACGTCTAAGAGTAACAGAACAGACAAGGTACACTTTACACTGGTGCCAAGTGGCTCAGGTGAATGATTGCAGTGTAACGTTCTAAATGTTAAACCTGTGAGTCATTCCATGTTTGTGCTTAACTTGATGTGTACTTATTTTCAATGCTGTTGTCATCGAGAC
The DNA here is from genome assembly GCA_029814675.1 of Acanthurus coeruleus. NCBI lineage: Eukaryota > Metazoa > Chordata > Actinopteri > Acanthuriformes > Acanthuridae > Acanthurus > Acanthurus coeruleus. Next base: position 3,393,907 of record JAPZDT010000009.1, on the reverse strand, counting down.
ATTTAAAATGTATGCATCTTTGAAAATGTATTCTGTAATAAAGACTTGACCTGTGGATTGAGGTGGCCTTACAGCAAAAGAACGCTTGGACTGTGAATGCAGTCTTTATCCTCTATTTTCCCTTCTCTCTCTATTGCTATTGTTGTGGTATGGAAGTGTAACATTTTAAAATGTAAGCGCCCCCTTTCTACGCTAATATACACAATCATTTTGTGCATTTTCTTTCTTTTTTTTATTTTTATTTTTTACATGCTTTTTGAGAAAAAATAAAATGCTGGTGTTGATTTAATACATGAATATTTGTGTATTTGTTCATGTGAAGATGGCTAAATCCTTGAATTTCCTGGAGGTTAAGTGATGAATGCCTTGACTCAAACGTATGAATCTTTTCAGATCCTGAATGGGTTCATTACAGTGTTGTGTTTTCAATTCATGCTATTTGATATTTATTTAAGAGGGAAATAAAACTTCAGCGACATTTTCATTGCAGAACTCCTACTTCCGTTTTAAGTATATGTAAGTACAGCTGAAGCATTAATTCATTTTATTGATGACCAAAACAGTTAATGGCAACTATGTGATAATCATTCACATCATTCTTATGCAATAACATTTCACAAAAGGAGGAATTTGCTGAATTACTGATTAAATTACTTTAATATTTTACACCTATGTTTTGCTTTGCCCAATTGTCATAATCTTAAAATTATAGTAGTTGTGAGATTTGTACTGTTGGTCAGACAAATTAAGCAGTGTTGGGGTTTCTCTTTGGTTTTGGTTAAATATGTCGATGTTTTTAATTATTTTCAAACAAACCAAACAATCAGTCAACTGAGCTAATAAAGAAAATAATAAGCAATTTATTCAAAATGAACTACCAGAGTAAAAATACAAATTTTACATTAATTCGTGAGCAATAACAATATGTCAATATAAAACACAAAAATCTAGCAATCACAGGGGTTGTTTTTCTGCATGATGTACTTTTGCTTTTAATACTTTTAGTTTACTACATTAAACTGATTATTCTTACATATTTAGTCCTACGTAGCCTGTCATTTTAAATACATGAACTTTACTTGTAGCAGAGTACTTTTTACAGTGTAGAATTAGTACTTTTACTTGAGTAAAGGCTGGTAACACTTCCTCCTCCACCACTGTTCATGACTTTTAAGTGTTAAAACGCAGCGTTAAGATGGAGCGGCAGAATTGCAAAAAAATAAAATGTCTCAAAATTACGATTTTCTGTTAGTTCTTAACGCAACACAGACCTGAGCTACGTCACAAGCGTCCCGCCCCATTAATAATGCAGGGCGCGCGCACGCAGACAGACTTCGACCAAGTAACAGCGCGCTCCCGCAGCTGCACGGCGCTAATTTAGATAGTTAAGTAATCAGAAATCCCGCAGGAAATCAATCCATGTTGATGCACACGTATGGACGACAGATAGACGAGCGTTTGGAAAACATGTATGCGACACTGGACTAAACTTTTCTCGACTTGTTGGAGGCATAAAAGCGGGTTCCGGTGGCGATATTTTCTCTGTCAGGAAGTTTGACGTATTCGACTGAAGATTATTTCTTACTTTGTTTTGGTTTTGGAAAAAAAAAAAAAAAGTTGTGGCTGGCATTCACCAACCGGACATCAAGTTTTTGACTCTGTTTTTTTGTGAAAAACCGCGTTTTTTTCCTCATCAAAGTCAGTTTGGATCTCATTTGAATTCTTCAGGAACCGTAATTGAAGAATCCGAAGCTCTGCGAAGTGTAAACATCAGTGGAGTCAATCCAAGTTTGCTTTGTTTGATTTCTAAAAAATCAAGTTTCAGTTAATTTAAAGGTATTTTAGCAGCATTTTTTTTTTCTGCCAGTGTCATTTCTATCAGTTTTTGCTGCAAGTGTGAAATCCATCATGTCGCGGTCCGATTAACATTCCCCTAAACTTTTGTTACAGGCCACAGATCTGCCTTTATGGAGTCATATGGTTGTGTTCAGGTCCACATCTAAGTTGCCATGCAATGCAGTTGCGTGCAGTGCAATCATAAAAGAAAAGATATCTCCTGCTTTTACTTTTCTCGAGTCCAACCTGGCAACACAGCGAAGGAAAATCTGCAAACTTAGCAGGAAGAGAGGCCGTCGAAATCACGGAAATCGTACGGTCTTTTCCTCTGGCGAGCTGATACTCACAAATGGATTTCATACAGGCCACACGGTTGCTGTTACACCTCTTTCGGTAGGTTTTTTTTGGTTCCTCCGTGACATGTTCAGGGGACACAACTCGCTTTCCCGCAAGCCTGAACGCGACATGGACCCGTGAAAATGTTTTGGGGATGTGAGTTTTCCAAAGATCCGAGGCTGCAGCGGAGCAGAAGTTTGTGTTCGGGCCACAGTTGGATCTGATGTTTTTCCATCGGAACATTTTTCCCCGTAAAACTCAGAACTGTCTGATGTGACCGGCTTTGTTTTGGTTTGTTTTGTTTTTTTACATCCTGGAAAGTATTCGCTCGCGCTCGTGTGATTGTGTGTGTATGTGTGGGATTGTGTGTGTTTTAATTTCCCGTTAAAGAAGAGCCCCCCTTTTACCTGGAGGGGGTCAGCCCGGGCATGGAGCCCCCGCGCTCTTATACACCCGCACACTCCCCGGTGTGTCGGTGTGTCTGAGGGCATCGATGGACGTGAGCAACGGCTGGACCTACTGCGTCATCTCTGCCTCGAGACTCCGGTGACCAGAGCCGGCTGCACGCGGGGAGACGACCGGTGACCGTCCCGACCGAGGTCGTCAAGGCGACAGGTGAGCGTTTTGGTTTGACAGGTGAATGACAGGGAATGAGTGAAACACGCTGCGTTCATGTCACGTGGGAAAACCCCATTACAGGTGTTTTACTTGAAAAAAACAATGCAGCCAGATGTCAAAAGCAGTTTTGGATGAAATAGACTTAAAAAAAAAAAAAAGATTTAATCACGTATCAACTGGAACAGTTTGGCTCTGAAGTTTAAAAGAAATCAGCACATCTGTGTTTATCAGCTGATGATCTTGAAAAATTTAGGCCACAGCTGTGACAGCTGTGTTTACACGCATTGCTGATGTAAACAAACCGCCAAGCACTAGAAAATAATTATGACTCAGATTTACTTGTTTTTTTAGTGTCAGGCCCTGCAATAAGCAAACAGATTACATAAGCAACAGTCTGTCCATAAAATGCGCCATTGTTTTTAGTAATCACACGTTATTAATGTGTATTTGCAACTTTTATACCCACGGTACTTGAATGTAGCACCAAATGTAAAGGGAATCAGTTAGAAAATGCCCCAGTTACGCATCCAGATCCAGATTTTGAGCTACTGGATGTTTTTAAAGAGTAAAAGGGACACAAAGAACACAAGTACAGTTAATTGGTACAATTCTACCACATCTTAAGATACAATATATATGTATATCTGTTGAAATGGTGCCGTTATAGCTTTCTAAATGTCATAACTTGCTATAAAATTCATACTACAACACTATCTTACTAGTTTCCCCTCTGACCCATCAAATCATCAGGGATTTCTGACTGAATTTAGAAAGGAAGCAGTTTAATCTTTGCAATAATTTACATGGTGATGCATTACCTCATCTCTCTGTATTGCTGTTGGACTTTAACCTTTAAATGGATGTGTTACTTATTTCTGACATAAAAATGTGAATTTCCAGCCACTCTAATTCAAAGAAATTAAATAATTTGAAAGAAAGAAAGACATAATCAAGTTTGCGCCAAAACACTAGGTTCTTTATTTGATGTTTCATGGGTTGTAATCACCGTCCTTCACTTGATGACAGAAGGTAATAGTACCTTTTGTAATCAAAACCTGTATAGGCTGAGTATGCAGGTATGGACCACAGAAGACCCTCCTTCTCTCTTTTGTCTTTGTGAACTTTTCCTTGACCTTCCTTTAGTCAGAGCATGTCGAGTAAGCAGCATTTTTAAAACTGAGATCATGTATGCAGATTGGATTTATGCAGATTTGTCCGAATCTGTTTGCATGTATTGAACCACTACAAAGAGCCGCTGGAAACTTCAGCCAAGGCGAGTTCTCTCGTGACTTGTTGAGATTGCATTATTCAAATGTGGTGGGTTACTCTGAACTGGCCCCCCCTCACAAAAAAAAAAAAAAACGCATGTGCAGCTCAAACAGGAGAGACATCAGGACGGGGGATTTTGTTCTGAGTCCAGATGCATCACCGGCCAGGGACGGAGTAAGAACTGTGGCTGGGAAAAACAGCCTCAGACTAAACACCTCTCAAAGCAGACAGTGAGGAGAGGGGGGGAGGAAAATCCATGTAAATCCTGCTAGTCCTGGAAATGTGATACAAGCAAAATAAAGCGGCACCAGCTGACTGGACTGGTAGAGCTCAGCCTCCTTCTCCATTGAATTCCCTGCATTCCACTTGGGAGGTAATTAAAATCAGAAAAAGGCAGAGAAGGCCAGCAGTGGGGGGGGTGGACAGAGAGGTCAGTTGTTGTGTTGTTGACTGCAGAGACCCCTTCAGGTGCTCAGTTTGAGTTTTCCTCTCCAGATCCAGCATCATTACTGTTCGCTTTGAAGAGCATTTTGAGTGCAGACAGGAAACAGCGGAGTATCCTGAAGTGACTGTGTGTCCGAGCAGCTGGTGGGGAAATGCACAGCTCATAAACGCCGTGTTATTTAACAGGAGATAAAAATGGCGTTAGCATGATTTTAAAGGGGTTGAAGGACAGAAGTCTGTGGCGTCCGTCCATCTTGGCAGGCGAACATGAGAGTGACGGAAGTTTGGAAAGCAACGTGGCGATGCTCGGCCGATCACAGACGGACATGCCCGGCATTCCTGTGGGTGATTATTACCCAGAAATCCACAGAGCCGAACGAGTTGCCTCAGGTGCCGACGGTGCCCATTTCATATTCAGAAATGCTGTTTCCCACATCAGGAGGTTTCTGTCTCAGACAGTTTCTGACTGCAGACAGACGCTCCTGTCTGACACTGCTCATCCTGCTCTCTGGTGCTTTCGGTCCTGTTACGCTGTAAACCAAACAGGTCATTAGTTACACACTCGCCAGGCATCCGACCACAGAAACTGTGTGTGTCGGCTGATTTGCCTCAGTGTTTTCTGATGAAGGTGAAGCTCATGTCAAGGTGAAGCACTTGTTCCGTTCACAGTGGACTTCGGTTTATGTGTCTCTCTTTTCGATAAGTTTTTCATGCAGTCATTAGAAATAAGTAATCTTATCTCTGCAGAGACAGAATCTGGCTTGTGTGTACTTACAAATATACTGTGTGTGAAGGGGCTCATTGTTAGACTAAACATATGCTGTGTCTTGACATCAGTAGTTATGGTAAAGATTAGCGATGCACCAATCAAGTTCGGTGTCTTTGCAGATGCTGATCTTATAAAGCAGATCAACTGGTGACATTTTATGCAGTTAAATGTTTGAAAAAATTGTCACCTGTTTCAAATTTATATAACGAGTGATTAGTTTTTGTATTTTAGGACCTTGAGAGTCGTCTTTTGTTGTCCCTTGTTGGATTAGTTTAAGTTCAGTGATATATTGGTACAAATTAGGGCGAAACCGTCTCCACTGAAGGAAATGCCTCAGTTTATATTGCTGTTGACGGCCTGAACAGTGCAGTTAATATTTCCCTGTTAACATCAACAATGGAGTAATAACACAGCCGACTTCGGGCTCTGCAGGCTGTGAAATCAGAGAAGTTTAAAGCTGGTAGATATTTAAAATGGCAGAAAACTCCCCATGAAAAACATTCTTCTCCCCGTGCGCAGTGTGCCAGACCGATCGCTGCCAGTGCAGCTTGAATTTCAGCCGTTTCCAATTGTCATTCTTTCTCATGGGCAGAAAACACAACACACACTCTCACATGCACTGCACTCTTCTCATTCACTCAGGCCTGGAGTCAGAGGAGTCTGCAGATCTGTGTCGTGCAGGCGGAGGTTGCACTTCGTACATGCGCCAGAGGAATTATGCATGAAGTTTTTGTGTTTTGAGTGAAAATTAGCCTCTTGATTGTCACATTTGAAGCCTTTCAGTGTCACACAGAAGCTTCCTCATCCTATTTATTTCGCCACCTCGTTGTTTTTTGTCCTGAGGTTTTTGCACATTCACAAGTTTTGTAACACTGACTGACAGCCTTTGTCATATGTCACCTCCTGTTTGACTCAATGACTCACATCCTTCTGCTCTTTCTTCATGTCGGGTATGAGCATAAAATAGTGCCTGCCTCACTTGTTACACACCTTTTTTTTTTTTAATCACTAATTGATTCATGTTTTCATCCCTGCAGGCTGTGGGTGCGTCGGCACAGCAGAGGCGAGTTACTCAAGACTACGTACGCAAAACATCGCCACAATGAGTGAGTCTCTTTAAAACATTCATTCGTTTCACGGGTTCCTCACAGCAGGAGGTAAAAGCAGACCCACACACTCACACCAAACACCCTCCCTGAGGCCAGAGCCGGTGCGAGCTGCTGCCCCAGACGCCGTCGGGTGAAGGATTGGTTTTCTGCATCGTGGAGACGGGGGTCTGGTTCTCTCCGCTGCCCTGAGGCTGTGTGATGTCTGTCCAAGCTACACAAGGAGAATATTTTCTCTTCGTGAGTTAGTCCGGCCAAGGCAAAGCTTGCCCCGAGATCAAACATGGGAATAGGCATATCAAAAACACTGCAGTCCTTCCCTGTCACAGGATCGTCTCCATATGGCTGCAGTTAAAGATGACTGACTAATCGTCTGCACACACCTTTTAGAGCACAACTCAGTGCAGAGGACTCATATCACTCACTTTCTGTCACACACAGGTCATCCGTTTCCCTATCCATGCTCTAATCGTGTATTTTTCCCAACCGATTATCCTCTTCAGATGAGAGGCAGGCTCTCCACTCCATAATGAAGGACCTGGTCGCCCTTCAGATGACGCGGCGTCAGCCTGTGTTGTCGTATGACAGCGGCAAACCCAAGACGCCGGCTCAGGTCAACAGACAGGTGAGATTTCAGCTGTTACCTGCAGACGGTGTGAAGAGTTTGGGTTTTTTTAACCAGGATTTAAATCCAGTGATAATGGTGACTGAGAGAGTAATAAACCTCTGTCATTACTGGGGCCTTACTTTTGACACCTGATGCATCAGATGGTTTGTTAGACAGGAACATCTGGGAAGCCGTCAATGGAAACTGTTTGGGAAAAAAAAGAAAAGGCAGACATTTAAAATAAAAACACCATCTGTCGGTCATCGTCTGTGATGGGCAAACTTCGACCAATCAGTTCAACGCACCGTTTAATGTGGTAGGAAAACCTGACAGAGGAGCCAGTCGGTGCATCACACCGGTGAAACCTGTTGGGAGAAGAAAGAAAACATCTTCACCGCTGCTTTTTGCTCTTTCAGTGAAGAAATACTCCCCAGTTGTGATGTAACTGATGCTACAGCAGCATCTATGCTAACCATCTTTGTTTGTTTTTTTTAAATGAACAGTCACTTCTGTCGCAGGTCGTCACACAGAAACCACATCTGTATCTGCTTATAGTTTAGCAGGACAATGATTTGACTGTGGTTTGACCCATGAGTGAACAGTTTAAAGCCTGTAGCTCAAACATCTCAGTCAAAGGAAGAAATGTGGAGACCCTGAAACCCTAAATACCTGTGTGTCCATTAACGTCCATGCATTTTGTTTAATTGTCCCTCAGCTGTAAAAATAAAAAGCTGAATGAAAAGGCTGTAAGTGCTAAATGGTTCAGGAGAGGACAAGTGTGAGAAACTCAGCAGGCAGCGAACAATCTTCTGCCCACAGCATCGAACTCTGGTCAGCTGCATCGTTGTAAGAGAAAAGTAAACACACATTTCTTCAAAAATGCAGCAGTCTGTTAGTATTGTTCAGTAAGAATAAAGTAAAACTTGAAAGGTCAGGATGGCAACCGAATCATTTGAAGCTCTAAATTTCTTGGGTTTGACTTGAAGAACGACTGTTTGCAATAACTGAACGAAAAAAAAAGAAACTTTCCAATGTCACCCGAGGAATAAAAGCCTCACAACGCTGACAAAACAATGTTTCCTCATGACTGCAGGTCTGTCCAGCGTAGAGTTAAAACTCTGCACTGTTGCTGTAATAAAGAACAGTGTCATTGCAGGTATATTCTTGTCCCCCACAGTCCTTCCTCCGGCCCACACAGTTAGCCAATTTAGCATCATGACATATGGATGCCAAACACAGCCACCCACAGCCGGGCTGCCTCTGCATCTGAAACGCATTAAATAGTTATTTTCATCTTATTCACTAAAAATATATTTTGCTGGTGTGTAAAAGACGGCAGCTTTGTGAATTGAAAAAATCAGTGAATGTTTCTTGAAACATTGTGAATGTTTCCTGAAACACTGAATTCTTTCTAAAATACATCCTAAAGGCCATGACATGGCTTTTTACCGTGGACAGACAAAGTTCCGTGCATGTGTACATATTTACACCCTATAATGTGTGTCTTCCTCAACTTGTGAGCTCTCATAAGATGTAAGGTAAGGGGCACAACTGTGACCACTGTGATTAATGCTGTGAAAGGAAGATCATTCCTGAAAGCCACCGTTTCGTACAAATTATATAAATGCGTCATGTGGTTCAATGAATTGCTCAGCAGATGAAATGAGGTTCTGTTATTTCACAGGCATCTATAATAACTGAACAGGCCTGATAAACCATAAAAACACGTGACATCATCCTTAGCCGGAACTATTTACTGGTTCCCACAAAGCCTAATAAAGATGCTGCTGCACTGACTAGCAACAACTTAGAAAGAAAAAAGAGAAATAACAAAGCACAAGTGTTAAGGCCATGTTTCACTCCTTATCTGGCAGGCAAAAGTTAAAAGTTAAAGAGTATAATCAAATATAATTAAATCAATAACTATAATTTAACAATTTTTTTTGCCTATCTAATTTTAGCTGAGTGTTTGGGTCAGATTTAACAATAATCCCACCATTTTTATCATTGCTTAACTTTAAATCCATATGCAAAATACTTCAGACATCCAACTTCTTAATCTCAGTTTCCCTAAAGCATTAAAAGATGTGAACCTTAAACTGCCTCTAAAAAGTCACACAACACATGTCACTGACGATAGAAATAAGGTTTTAGTATTATTTAGTGGACTCTAAAAGGATTTTAGCATGTTGTGTTATCACAACACTTAAAAACAGTAATGAGCTAAAGAGCCTGTGGTGTTCTATAGTCTAAGATATAGACCAGAGATAAGAGAGACAGCACCTTTCTTGTATACAGGCAAGTGCACAGACTCTTCCACAAACACACAAAACTCCTCCAAAATGAATCCATCATAGGGAATGTAACTGATTTGTCCAGGACAGAAACAAATGGCTTCCCACTCCTTGCCTCTCTCCTTAAACATCTTACAATATATGGAACAGTAGATGCCAGTGATCATCGTGGAGAGTCTGATAGAGATGAATGGCTGTACCAGCAAGAAACGACAGCACTGACCATCTCCTGATTACTGCTCACCTTTATTGGCTTACTGCAGGAGCTGGAGAGGGGTCAAAGGGCATTCAATAAACAGAGAGGCAGCCAAGAGTACATACACACACACACCCACACACACACACACACACACACACACACACGCACACACACACATGCACACACACGTGCATGCACACACACTCACTCACACGCGCGCCCACACACACACACACACACACAC